>WITN01000266.1:0-101580 GCA_015025155.1 Lactarius quietus
AGGTTAAATGTCTCACGCGGAGGTGAGTGAATGTCTCCCTTCATTAAATTTGTTAATTAAATGAATAAAAAGATAATAAAATAAAGACTTACCTGGTTGGGATGCTGAACAGGGGTAGAGGCCGAAAAAACATCCCCCTCTTGCCCAAGATGATCTGAGGGGCCAGCTGAGGTACCAGGAGCAGGAGATGAACCATCCTGCTCAAAGTGCACACGGCGTGGTGCAACTGGTGCCTGAAGGGTATCTGGTGGTGGAACTAACCACAGCATAAGCTCATGCACATATTATGTCACCAAAGACCTACCTTCAAGCTGAAAGGACATCTCCAAGGCCCCACCAGGAAGGTCATGCTGTTGACCCTGATTTTTCGCAGTCCTTGGCCTTTTTGGAGTCCTTTTGGGGGTAGAGGGAGCCCTCTTCCTAGATCCAGCCATGGTAGATAGAGTAGAGTGTGATACAAAAAGAATTAGAGCAGTAGAGCAAGTGGATGAGCCAAGATTAACCAGAGATCAACAGAGATCAAGCAAGACGAGACTTGGAAGGAACTGAGACGAGAGCGTGGGAATGCAGCCACTTCACTCGATGATCGCGATGTGTGTCGAATAGCACAATTCCGTGCTTTATTTTGTATTCCGTATACTTGGTTTAGAGTACTTTATTAAACTATCTACTATTACATGTTTATAAACTGATCATCATCCTCCTCGGAGACCTCCATCGTTCCTGCGTGAGGTCGTTCTCATTGCCCACAAGTACACCCATAACGTGTGGGTATGTGTGCACATGCACATCCACAAGCCACATATTCGCATGCTTGAAACCTACATACACAAAGGGCACAGCGATGAGAAAGGGGGAGGGCGCAGGGGAGGAAGTGGCGAGCATTGAGGGAGAGGGAGAGGAGGGATCCGAGCGGGATCCTTCCTTCCCCTCTCCCACGCCGCTCGGGGAGGGAAGCATCTGTGGGGGAGACCGGTCAGAGCGAGAGGGAGGGAGGAAGTGGTGAGGCGGCGAGGGAGAGGGAGAGGAAGGATCCGAGCGGGGTCCTTCCTTCCCCTCTCCCGCGTCACTCGGGCAGAGAAGAGCCGTCAGCGTGGGCACGAGGGGGAGGTGCAGGTGACGAGGCAATGGGGGAGAGGGGGGAGAGGAGAAGGGCAACGGCGCGCAGACGAGAACCGTCGATACGCAGGTAGCGCACATGGTGCGGTGACTGCATGCCGACGGAATGTCTGCCTGCGCGGCGCGACGCAGCGTCCAGGGGTGACGAGCAGGGGTGGGGTGCAGGCGCGACGGGTGGCGGGCAATGGGCGATGGGGAGAGAGGAGAGAGGGGAAGGGCGACGGCGCGCAGACGACGAACCGTCAATACGCAGGTGGCGCACATGGTGCGGTGACTGCGTGCCGACGGAACGTCCGCCTGCGCGGCGCAACGCAGCGTCCGGGGGTGACGAGCAGGGGTGGGGCCAAGTGGGATGTCCGACGGGTGGCGCGAGATGGGCGATGGGGGAGAGAGGAGAGAGGGGAAGGGCGACGGCGCGCAGACGACGAACCGTCGATACGCAGGTGGCGCACATGGTGCGGTGACTGCGTGCCGACGGAACGTCCGCCTGCGCGGCGCAACGCAGCGTCCGGGGGTGACGAGCAGGGGTGGGGCGCAGGCGCGACGGGTGGCGGGCGATGGGCGATGGGCGATGGGCGAGGCGAGGGGGGAAGGGAAATGAGGGAGGAGGATTCACCTGTCCCCGCTGCTGCAGCTGGCAGCTCCTCCAACTTAGATTGACTGGCCAGTGTGGCCTCCTTGACTCAGAGGCTGAGCCAGCTCGTTCCTGGCTCGGTTGACTTATTCGAACAGCGTGTCAGACTCTCACTGGCCAGCAAGCCCTGAGTCCCCGACTCAGCCACCTGCCCAATCGGTCGTGACCGAATTGGGCGATGGCTCAGCCAGCTGAGCCCAGCTCAGCCAACTTGTGAGCCATAGCCGGGCCAGTTTCGGTCATGAGCCGATTGATCGGCTTGGCTCCGCTCAAAATGGCTTGGCTCGGCTGGCTCAGCCAATTTGAGCCGAGCCGTGGCAACACTATTTGGACTACCATCGAAGATTATCAGCGACAGAGACCCCCGGTTCGCATCAAAATTTACAAGAGAACTATGTCGAGTCCTGGGGATACAACAAAACATCTCAATGGCCTACCATCCACGAACGGATGGACAATCGGAACGAACCAACCAATGGTTGGAACAGTACCTCAGACTTTGGGCCAATGAACGACAGAACAATTGGGCGGACTATCTAGCACTTGTGGAGTTCGCACACAACAATTGGACCAATGAGTCCACACGTGAAACGCCGTTCAGATTACTGATGGGCTATCACCCTCTTACTAACTGGACAGATAAGAAGTCACCGATACCAAGAGTCGGCAAGTGACTAGAACAATTAAAAGAGATAAGGAATCAGGCACAGGACCACATGCGACGCGCACAACAGTCATGGATCAAACATCGTGACACCCCCAAATATCAGATAGGAGATAGGGTCTGGCTTGATGGACGCCACCTATGAACTAACCAGCCAACCACGAAGCTTGCGCCCAGGAGACACGGACCATTTCAGGTCATCCAGGTGATGTCTCCTGTCAACTATCGACTCGAGCTTCCCACGCAGTGGAGCATCCATGATGTTTTCCACACAGATCTCCTTACCCCTTACAAAGAGACGCTGACTCACGGCGTAAACTATCAACGCCCACCACCAGAACTGGTAGGAGACGTGGAAGAATACGAGGTTGAAAAAGTATTAGACTCAAGAAGGCATGGACGCGGGCGCAAACTGCAGTACCTGATCAAGTGGAAAGGCTACGCCGACTCGGACAACCAGTGGGTCCCATGTGACGATGTACACGTGGACGAAGAGATAAGGAAGTTCAAACAATCTAACCCAACCGCCGAAACTCACATAAAAGCAGCCGCGACAGGACTGCTTATATTTCCATCCCCTCAATCCACTCATAACATGTCCTATGTCCCTCTCACCATTGTCAACATTGACAAGATCCCCAATGTCAACACCCTCACCACCTATGACACCACGAACAATGTCGACGACCCCTTCTGCTCAGCAATTGAGCATGTCAGGACCACAGCCATCAACGATCAAGCTGCCCGAGACCTGGACGAGGCTCGCAGGTGATTCCCCACACCCACAAGCGGCCGAGTGGAAGAAGATGAGGAAGGAGTACGGCCTCTTGAAGGAGGTAATGACAGCATGGAGACAGGATCAGGTAGTGAAGAGGACGGCTGTGGAGAGACGGATGAGGATACAGTTGCTGATGAGGCAAGTATCCTCCAGCCCTCCACCGCCAACACATCGACCACCGCTGTCGACCACTACGACAGTGACAGCAAAGACGAAGATGACGACAGTGACGAATCATACCACGCCGCCCGAGTTGTCTGCATCGCATGCGACAACCCACCAAACTACTGCCACTGCGCTCCCGTCCCTATTCCTCTCCAAGTCCGCACCCTTACCAGCGAAGCCAGTGATGAGGCGTCCCGACCACCTGCAACTGCTGTTGTCTACGGACCAACGGCCAACGCGGGATACGAGGCACGGGGACTACCCCCCTATCGGGAGGAGCGTGACCCGTCGCCCCTCGCTACGCGCCGAGCGCATGCGACGCGGATCCCTCTCCGTGCCATATCGCCTACCCCAGGCAGATTCATCCTCAACAACGGGATGAATTGGGTACCCATGGTCATCGAACACGAAGGAAGACGCATCCCCGCAAAGTATGTGTGGGTGCGCATGCTTGATAACCCGGAAGCGTTTGGCACGATGGGGCGTTATTTGCCCATCTACTGAGCCAACATCCACACTGAGCCATGCAGAGATATGGGCCCCGCCGCTGAGTATTCCAGAGACGAACTCCAATACTTCCGATCTGACTTCCATGGGAAGCGCCAGGTAGATGAAGCCCTCGCTAGGCTGGGGGACATATCTCTCCAAGCCGAAGTAAGGCGCTACCGTGCATCCATGGAGGTCATCGCTGAACTCGAGGCAGCCATCAAAAAGCTCGAGGACGATATATACGTCCATGTTGACCGAGCGCGGCATTCAGCGACGAGGTTAGGACGGGCGCACACCCTCAGGAGGGTGCGAGATGAGCATGAGACAGACGTTGGACTGACAACGGTTACTAATTGGGTAGTAGAGCATGGGCGCTCACCCTTGTGAAGGGGGTGATGTAACGTCCCAGGTCATAGTAAGTATCTGACCTAAGCCATAACTCAGGGGATGTGACAAAACGGACTATTACGGTACGATGACTGATGGCTTACTGTACGATGACTGATGGCTTACTGTACGATGACTGATGGCTTACTATACGATGACTGAGCAACCGTGGACGATTACCTAGCAGACTAGTAGTAGTGGCGGTCTCGCTGACGAAGGTGGACTGCACAGTAGCGTTATAAGGAAGCTATGACTGTTGTGGTCAATAGCTTGGATTTCTTGTAACATTCTCGCCTTGTTATCCAAGTCATGTTCTCTCTCTCTCTCTCTCTCTCTCTCTCGTCCTTTGGGGCCGCGTATCAATTGAATCATCAACAAGCTCCGCCTTCGTGCGTTGAGGCGATACTCTGCCTTTGTGCTAGAGACAAGGAAACTGCTGAGTCACCGCGTTCACTCTACGCTGCCTAAGTCAGGCTCACGTGCAACTCGCATGTAACAGCAAGGGTATTCAGTGAAGAAGAAGCGAAGAGGTTCCCACCAAAACGAAGTTGCGACCACGCAATCAACTTCAAAAAGGGAGCACCGGATGTCATCGATTGTAAAGTATACCCAATGACAAGGATCGAAGACACGGCGCTCGATGACTTCATTGACGAACAAGTAGAAAAGGGATATATTCGTCCCTCAAAATCCCCGTACGCATCATCCTTCTTTTTCATTAAAAAGAAGGACGGAAAGCTACGACCAGTACAGGACTACCGAAGGATCAACAAATGGACAATACGAAATCAATACCCACTCCCCCTCATCGATGACTTGATCAGGGACCTCGGAGGGGCACAGATTTTTCGCAAGTTGGATGTCCGACAAGGATATAACAATATACGAATTAAAGAGGGCGACGAACACAAGGCAGCGTTTAAAACACGCCGAGGGCTCTTCGAGCCAACCGTCATGTACTTTGGACTGTGCAACTCACCGGCCACATTCCAGAGCTTCATGAACGAAATCTACCGCCCAACTATAGCAAAACACGAAGCCACAGGAACTACAATCTGGGTCTACATGGACGACATAGCTATAGCCACAAAAAGACAACCGCACTCCATGGAAAAACATCAAGAGGCAGTCTGTGACGTTCTTGCCGTTGCTCAAAAACACGACCTCTTTTTCAAACCAGAAAAATGCGTTTTTAACGCCCATAGCATTGATTACCTGGGGGTAATCCTTGAAGAGGGGGTGACACGTATGGACCCTGTCAAAATTTCGGGCGTTTGCGACTGGAAATCCCCATCATTGGTAAAGGACGTATGGTCATTTCTTGGGTTCTGCAATTTCTACCGGCAATTTATTAAAGGTTTCGCGGCTATCGCTAAACCGTTAAACGAACTGACGCGCAAAGACGAACCCTGGCAGTGGGGAGAACGACAACAAATAGTGTTTGACACGCTCAAACAAAGGGTCACCACAGAACCTATCCTTGCACACGCTGACCAGACCCAACAATTTGACCTAGAAGTGGATGCATCCGGATTCGCGGTAGGAGCGGTATTACTACAGAAGAAACAAGACGGAAAATGACACCCAGTGGGATACTACTCAGCGACGCTCAATGCCGCCGAGCGTAACTACAACATCTACAATCTCGAACTACTAGCCATAGTAAAAGCACTTCGAAACTGGAGACACCTAATGGCCGGATCACCCCACAAAGTACGCATATTTTCGGATCATCTTAACCTCCGATACTGGCAGGACCCCCAGAAAATCAGCCGAAGGATAGCTAGGGAAGTCTTGGAACTGGCCGAATACAACTTCGAAATACATCATGTAAAAGGAACTGCCAATGGAAGAGCAGACACCTTGTCAAGACGTCCCGACTACGACCAAGGCGAAAAGGACAACGAAAATGTCACGGTCTTACCAAACAAACTGTTCGTACGAACCATCAATACTACAAGGCCACAAGACGAACAAAGAATACGCAAATGGGTAGACCCCCATAAGCTAACAAAGGCTGATGGACTATGGTGGTATCAAGGACAGAGACTGGTCATTACGGGAAAGCCAGACGAAATCAGAGAAGTAATCCGCATACATCACGATCCTCCAATTCACGGACACCCAGGGATAAACCGGACAATCCAGTTGGTCGAACGACACTACTGGTGGCCGACAATGAAGAACGACATTGCAGAATACATGCGAGGTTGTGCCGATTGTCAACGACACAAGGTCAATACACAAAAGACAAAGGCGCCATTGCAACCAATATTCCCGAAACCAGAAGCAACGCCATTTGAAGTAGTGGCATTAGACTTCATCACAAAACTCCCCAAATCACGAGGATACGATTCCATCCTAACTGTAACGTTTCCACTGAACGTTGATCCGACTTGGATCCGATGGGTCTTCCTTGCTTCAACTCTGAGCAAAGCGCATGGCTTCTGAACTCAGGAACGACTTGTGAAGGGTGAACAACCAATAAGGTCCCCTAATACCGCCTAGCTTGAGATTTGTTACAAGGTGGCAACGCCTAACACTTAAGTTGGCAACAAGATAGTCACAAAGAACAATGACTCTGCTATAAGACTGTCTGAACTTCCTGAGAAGAGTACAGGTGGATTTCAAGACAACTAAGCTAGCGAACCATAGTGCAACTTGTATAGTATTTATAGTAAGTGTCCATCAAGATATGAAGCCGACACATATAGTATGAGTAAGATCACAAAAGACAACTCACACATCAATAAGCGAATGTCTAATCACATCAGTAAGCGAATGAGTAAGTGAATGTCTAAGCATCACAAAGCATGAGTAAGTGTGCGACTAAGCAACACTAAGCAATCAGTAATCACAATGGTAAGCATAAGGGGAGAATGTCATCCACAACAGTAAGCACATCAATAAGCGATGGCTCGGCGCTAACACAGGCGCTCCTTGGACTAATCCATCTTGAACACATACCCGAAAGGGGATCAAACCCGGCCCGCTGGAGTGCATCCCAACGGCAGCCACGGCCCGCTGATATCGGCAGCATCAGGTCGCTGGTCTTACACCACACAATCGCTATCCGTCGTCGTTGGTCGTCTTCAGGACACAACTGTCTTCCGCCAATTCCATGGCTTCTTCCAACGTCCCCTGAGTTATTAGTTAGGCCAGATACATACTGTGGCCTGGGACAATTCCATCCTTCGCGCCCCCCTGGCTTATTGCTTAGGTCAGATCCCGTGACCTGGGGGTTTTCCTCACATGACCGTGTCACGTGACCCTCATCCGTCCTGTAATGACCTTCCTGCCAGCATTTGGGGTACTACCGCGAGTTATCAGGTTACTCACGAGCTGGTGGACTCTGCACGCCTCGTCATAAGCGAGGTAGCTATCGTCTTCTGCTGCTACGAGTGCGCGTACGGCCTCTTCTTCTTCGATGTCTTCTTCTGCACGTGACTCCCAGGTATGCGCCTCTGGGTAATCATGGCAATTCTTCCAGTGTTCATGCAGACACTTGCGCTGCTTGTGGGTTGGCGTAGGGTCTGAGCGTAACACTAACAGTCACTGACCACGATTGTTCCAAGGCATCCATATTTATACCATGCAGCGAAGAAATATCAGGAGAAGAGACGGCGATTCTCTACGCCAAACATGTAGTGGCTCGGTTTGGACTACCCTCAAAAATTATCAGTGACCAAGACCCCCGATTCACATCCAAGTTCACCAGAGAACTGTGCCGAACATTGGGGATACACCAGAACATCTCAACGGCCTATCACCCTCGAACCAACGGACAATCAGAACGCAACAACCAATGGTTGGAACAATACCTCCGATTCTGGGTCAATGAAAGGCAGGACAACTGGGCCGAATACCTAGTGCTGGCAGAATTCGCACACAACAACTGGACCAATGAGTCCACACGCGAGTCGCCGTTTAGATTACTGATGGGATATCACCCATGCGCTGATTGGACAGATAAGCTGTCACCAATACCACAAGTCGAGGCAAGACTGAAACAATTGAAAGAGATGTTGCGTTATCACCTAACGCTGGTTCGACTTGAACCGATCTGTGACGTGATGCTCGAGCGTATGGATGAATCTTGGCAGACACGGGCAACTTAACTAAGTTGCACAGCCACTAGGTCACTTGGTTGACACTAGGGTATCCCGAAGGACAAGCTTCAATCGAATGATTGGAAGAGAGTGAAGAGAAGACAAGTGGTGATGATCCAAGAAGACCAAGCTGAAGAGCCTTGGTCTTGACACTACAATATATATACAGTTACTCGCTGGCTTTAAAGCGCAGCTTCGAATCCAAACCCTAGTACAACTATACTAGTAATGAGTCATTGTCCGTTCTAATAATACCTGAAACACCGGTAAACCCAAGTACCGGCGACGCGTCAGTGTCCATGACTAATTGAGGCTTACTATCGTAGTCATAACCGTATAGTAAGTGTCCCGAACTCCGAAACCTCGTAACAACGATGACAAGTAGTCCGAGCAATGTCAAACTGTGACATTACCCCTTTTTCAGGCAGAACGACCACGTTCGAAAACCCAAGGAATGATGGTTGCACCTCGACTAATGGAAACTTCTTGGTCCATGATACGCTGTAGTCCATTCGCCTCCTCCAATCGGCGCGTACACTTCCTGACCTCATTTCCAACCACGTACTGTTCGTTTTCTAAAGCGGTAATCCGCTGCGCGAGTTCGGAGTACCGACTGGTGATAGCCCGGTATCGGAGGACCTCTGCCCATAGCGACCGATCAGGAATCTGCCCCATGGCCAAGTCGACCCCTTGGCGATCACCATAATCCTGTCGCAAGTATCGCAATTGATCATGCGTATAATGGCGGTCGTTATCCACGGCATCGAGATCAGGTGCCGCATGGACTTCACCTTGTTGAATCTCCCCCCCTTTCTTCATGCACCCGTATACAATAGGGTTGTTGCCAGGCATCACGTGGACGTACTTGGCGACAGTGATATGACCATTCTCAGTCATACGGAAGTTAATAAATCTGGGGGGAATGTTTAGTTCGAAACCGTCGGGGGCGTCAGCCTTGTCCTGGGCGCGCTGCTGGTCAGCTGAGACTCCGCCTCCTCAGTAGTCAGGGAAGCAAGGGCGTTCTTTTGTCGCTCCCACACCAGCTCTTCTTCCTCACCTCCCCCTCCTCGGCACAAGTGGTATCCCTTCATCCTGGGATTCCGATACTTGGCGGGGATCTTGATTTTCTTTGTCTGAGTCGGGTTCTCGAGCTCGGAGAGTGGCACGGATGTGAATACCCCAGGACGTCGCGGGGTCCATGATGACGTTGGTAGGGGGGTCGACGTTGATATATCGAGGCGTTGGCGGCGGAGGGATTTTGACGGGGTCGTTGTTACATGTACAGTTGTAGATGAGTTGTCCACAATCATAGTGGATGTGGGAGTCGTCGGCGTCAGGATGGCCTGGACATGACAGGGCGGTTTGCTTACAACTTCCACAAACTCGGACCACGTCACTGAGGTCGGAGACGCTTGGAACCTTGACAAGCGTTTGTGGAACAAGGATACTCTCGACACGAGTAGTTGTTCCCTCTTCCACCTCCGATGGGTCTTCCTCCAGTCCTCCAGAATCGTGTCCGCATACATCAGGGGTTTCGGGGATAAAATCCCCAGGTCCAATGCATCGGAAGGCGGCGGCAACTTCGGCATAAGTGGGTTGTTGGATAGCAGGGGCATGATAAGATGTTTGTGAGGTAGTGGAGGCAGCAGTAGGGGAAGTGGTCATTGTTCTACGAAGGAAGAACTGATGCGCTTCATCTAAAGAAGAGCCTGCTTTTATGCGTGAGGGAGATGAATTCAAAGACCGTTTGAACTCAGCTAGGGCGTCAGGGGCATGTACATCAGTGGCGTTGACCCACTGCGACTCCGAGTCTGGGTACCCCTTCCATTTGATAAGGAATTGTTTGCGCCTTGTCCTGCCGAATTGCCATTGGTCTAGAATCTTCTCAATTTTGTATTCTTCTTCCCCGTCGATTAATTCAGGGGGAGGTCTTGGGAAATTTGGTCCGTGAAAGGAAGTCTCGCGATAGGGGGTGAGAAGATCGATGTGAAAGACGTCATGAATGCTCCATTTGGTAGGCAATTCCAATCGATAATTGACTGGGGACATCACCTGGATGATCTGGAAGGGTCCATGTCTCTTGGGCGCAAGCTTGGCGCTCGGCTGGTGAGTCCTCAGGTGACGTCCTTCTAACCATACGCGATCCCCTATCTGGAATTTGGGCGTATCTTTATGTGATACCCATGACTTCTGGGCCTTGATAATCTGTTTCTGAGTGTGTTCCCGTGCTTGTTTGAATTGATTGAGGCGTAACGCCACTTGCGGCAAAGGACTGGGCGTGGAATTCCAATCAGCACGAGGATTATGCCCCATCAATAAGAAGAATGGAGACTGTCCTGTGGCCTCATTGGGCCAATTGTTATGCGTGAATTCTGCTATTGGAAGATAAAGATTCCAATTATCTTGTCGTTCATTTACCCAAAAGCAGAGATATTGTTTGAGCCATTGATTTGTCCGCTCTGATTGTCCATCTGTACGAGGGTGATATGCAGTGGAGATATTTTGACTAATCCCCAGTTGTTTGCATAATTCCCTCGTGAATTTAGACGCAAACCTAGGATCTCTATCGCTGATAATTTTGTTTGGTAGACCGTATTGCATGAACACGTGTTTGATGTATAAAGCTGCTGTTTCTTCCGCATCGATTTCCTCATTACAAGGAATGAACACTGATGCTTTGGTACAGTCATGATCTGTAACTGTAAGAATTGAATTGTAGCCCTGTGCGTTTGGCAATTTAGTAATAAAGTCGAGAGCGATAGTTTCGAATGGCATAGCTTCCGGTTTAGGAAATATAGATCATAATGCGGCCCGAATAGGGCGATTGTTGACTTTATGTCTTTGGCATTCTGCGCAACCTCGTACGTAAGCCAATACGTCTGGTCGTATCGTCGGCCACCAATAGTATCATTCTACTATTTTGCCCGTTTTGTTAATTCCTGGGTGGCCGTGTACTGGGGTATCGTGATGAGCGGCAATTATTGATTTCCGCTTGTCACTTCCCTTGGTGATTACTCTCCTTCCTTCCTTATACCATACCCCGTTGATCCTTTTCAATTTATGTGGATCTACCCAAGGTTTGATAACGTCTTCATTTTGTTCGTCTTTGTGGCTGGTTGACCCCATTTCCTCTACTGCGATTGTTGCGAACGACTGGATCGGCATTCCTGTACAGTGTGTGTTGTTGGCTCGTATGAATATTTTATCAGGTAACACCGTGACATTTTCATTGTCTTGTTCCCCGTGATCGTAGTCGGGTCGTCTTGACAATGCATCTGCTTGTCCATTTGCAGTCCCCTTTATATGGTGAATTTCGAGATCGTATTCCGACAATTCCAGTACTTCCCTTGCGACCCATCAACTGATCTTCTGTGGTTCTCTCCAATACCGCAAGTTCATGTGATCCGAGAATACTTTGATTTTATGGGGTGATCCCGCTAGTAAAGGCCTCCAGTGCCGTAGAGCCTTGACTATTGCCAATAGTTCAAGGTCGTAGATGTCATAATTTCGTTCCACTGTGTTAAGAGTTGCGGAGTAATAGCCTATAGGATGTCTTTTGCCATCAGTTTTCTTTTGGAGTAACACCGCTCCCACCACAAAACCTGATGCATCTACTTCCAACTCGAATTGATCCTTCAGTACCGGGTGTGCCAATACAGGTTCGCTTGTAACCTGTCTTTTCAGTATGTCGAATGCTTGTTGTTCCGTTGAGCCCCATTGCCATTCCGTTGTTTTCTTCGTGAGATTGTTTAGTGGTTTGGCAATTGACGCAAATCCTCTTATGAATAGATGGTAAAAATTGCAAAAACCCAAAAAAGATCGTACGTCCTTCACTTTAGTTGGCGTTGGCCAATTTTTAATGCCCGCGATCTTTACAGGGTCCATACGTGTTACCCCTTTTTCAAGGATTACCCCCAGGTAATCAAGAGATGTCGAATGGAAGGTGCACTTCTCCGGTTTGAAAAATAGGTCGTACTTCGCAGCCACTGTTAGCACATCCCGAACTGCGTTGACATGATCAGTAATATTTGTTCAGGTAGCGATACCGATGTCGTCCATATAAACCCGAATAGTGGTCCCTCTGGCGTCATGTTTCGCAATCGTGTCCCGATAGATGTGATTCATCATGGTTTGGAATGTGGCGGGGGAATTTGTTAATCCGAAGAACATCACGGTGGGTTCGAAGAGTCCATATGGCGTTTTAAACGCCGCTTTATGTTCATCGCCCGCCTTGATGCGGATATTGTTGTATCCCCACCGTACATCGAGCTTAGTGTATATGTGTGCACCGCTAAGGTCTTTGATGAGGGTTTGAATCAATGGCAGCGGGTAATTGTTGCGGATTGTGAATTCGTTGATCCGCCGATAATCCTGTACTGGGCGTAGTTTTCCGTCCTTCTTTTTGATGAAAAAGAACGGAGAGGCGTACTGCGATTTAGAGGGTCTGATGTACCCTTTGTTGAGTTGTTCCGTGATAAAATCACATAACGGTTTGTCCTCCGATTGTGAGAGTTCGTATATAGAACAATTGATATGGTCTGGAGTATTGGTTTTGAATTCGATAGCATGATCCCATTCCCGTGAAGGGGGAAATCGGTGGGATTCTTCTTCGCTAAAAACCTTTTTGAAATCGTCATACTCTTCCGGTATTTGGATCTTTTCCTTGGGTCCTGCGGCTATGGCGAGATCAGTGGCGGCTCCTTTGATAGAGCTATGCTCCCCTAATTTTGCGACAATATTGTCTTTCGCGATATTCGAAAGTAGGCGAGCTACTATGTTGACGTTGACCTTGGGATGACATGATTGGATCACGATTGGTAATACATTTTCGTCAATCGTGCCATGTTTCCAACTGAACTTTGGTTCGAAAGTGCTGAGCCATGGATATCCAAGGAGGAGATCCTCTTTTCCGATGTCTGCTAGGAGGAATCTCATTTTCCTGGTAATTCCTTTTGTCAATATTTGTAAATCGACAAAGTGGGTGACTGATCCCTTTTTGTTTAGAGTGTCATCAATATTGAATAACTGTTTTGGGTTCGGCAATAAAACCGCACCCAATCCCATCCATTTCACAAATCGTGGATTTATGAAATTGTCCGTTGCTCCGGAGTCTACTAATGTTTTTATGTCGGCCTTGTTGCTGCTGGTTCGGATCGATACTGGAATTCGCATAGAATGGAAGCGAGTTATGTATACAGCATTACAACGTAGAGCCCTCACCCAGGCCGTCAGGTTCAGGCGTCCCCAAAATCCTTATTTCCCATCAACTCCTGCATCGCCATGGCTTTAAATTCTTCGGTCTCGTTGGCCGCAGTTCGTAGCCAATCTTTCTTTCTTTCTTCTGTGGTGCGATTATCTGCTACCATTTGAGTGATGTGGAGATCTTCTCCTGTCTCAGAGCGATCATCCACCACTTCTATGCCCCTAGAATTGCTAAAGGACCTAGGTGGATTTCGTGGTTGACGTGGCTGGGAGCAATTGCGACTGAGGTGTCCTTTCTTTTGACAATTATAGCAAATTACTTCCCTGAGATCGGGAGGTTGCCTCCTTCGCAAGAATCCTTCGCGAGGCTTGAAAGGTGGTTGCGAGTTATTGAGATATGGTCTTGGCTGTGCCAATACGTCCTCTGCATGCGCTAACCATCCTCGGGCTCTAGCTCGATCAGCTGACGTATCCATCGCATCTGGATGGCATCTAAACTGTCTCCAATTTGTTTGAGTTGGTGGTGATGGTCGAGGTTGTATTTTGTACTGATCAATTTTGTTCTTCAGATGGAGATATTGACCTTGGCGTTTAATGGCTGCCCTTTTCCAATCCTCATAATCTGTGGGATCGTCGTGAAGGTAGATGGTTTCTTGTAGTTTGTTTGGCAGTCCATTTGCGAATAGATCAAGGACCATTGGTTGATCTATATTGTAGCCAGCATATCTGACCAGTTGTTCGAATTTCGCCACGTACGCGTCAATATCCCCTCTTTCCATTCTGATGCCCCTTCTCAATTCCATCTGTGCTTTCTCTTCTTTAAGAGTATCTGTGTATTGCCTCATGAATGATGAATGGGTGTTGTACCACAACCAATTGTCAAGAGGGTCTCGTCCGTTGATATCGACCTGGACTCGTAGCCAAGCCACCATTGATCCTACCCATTCGGTTACGGCAGTTCCCTGTATGTAGGTGAGAAATAACATAGCTTTTTGATATGGGCTGCGCATAATGGAGTGGGTTGAATTGATTCCTTCATATAAACTCCATTGCATAAGGAATTCCTCTGCTTTTTCACGGTCACCTGCGAAGACCACGGGTGGATTGCCACAAAATTTGTCATGTGCCGCTGGTAAGGGTGCTTGCGCTGCTGGTATTTGCGCTGGTGGGTTTCCAAAAGGTGGTCCTGCTCCACCTCCTCCTCCGCCATTACCTCCTCCTCTGCCACCTCCTCCTGCTGGAGGATTTGGGGGAGGTGCTTGATTCTGAGGATCAGTAAGGGCCCGAAATGCCGTGACGGTCGGTGCTATTGGTGAAGTAGTGAGCGAGTAAATTGGTTGTGCGGATGAACTTTCCATAGCCGCTTGAGCTTGAACATGAGAGGTGAGGGTTGCCATTGCTCCTAGGCGTAATGTTTCTGTAGCGATTGCTAAATTGACTCCTTGTTGTGATGGAGAGGACGATCTTGCTCCAAGAGATGCGTTACTCTTAGTACTTGGTGATGGGGGTGGTGTAGTAGATGCTGGTTTGTTGGTGGGGATTGTATTTTCCAACTCTTGTAGTTCCTCTTGTGTGAGCTCGTTGATGTAGATATCACAGCCTAGATCTTCTAAGGCTGTTCGGAAACCTTCCCACTCTCCGTTTCCGTCCTGTGGTTGAAACCAGCGAACTTCTACCCAAACGTATTGATCGTAGACAAACTCAACTGCAACGGATCGGTTGTCCTCCCGACTCCTAGCGTGATATCCAGTAGTGCCTGTAGTGTTACTATACCGGTATTCTGTATTCTTGTGAAATCTTTGTGGTACGTTGTCAGCGCCTCTGTGTTGAAACCAAAAGTTGTCACAGCCGCGACAACGTTCTCTTGTAGTTTCTGATGACGCCACTTTGAAGCTTGGTCTTAATGTTGCGTTATCACCTAACGCTGGTTCGACTTGAACCGATCTGTGACGTGATGCTCGAGCGTATGGATGAATCTTGGCAGACACGGGCAACTTAACTAAGTTGCACAGCCACTAGGTCACTTGGTTGACACTAGGGTATCCCAAAGGACAAGCTTCAATCGAATGATTGGAAGAGAGTGAAGAGAAGACAAGTGGTGATGATCCAAGAAGACCAAGCTGAAGAGCCTTGGTCTTGACACTACAATATATATACAGTTACTCGCTGGCTTTAAAGCGCAGCTTCGAATCCAAACCCTAGTACAACTATACTAGTAATGAGTCATTGTCCATTCTAATAATACCTGAAACACCGGTAAACCCAAGTACTGGCGACGCGTCAGTGTCCATGACTAATTGAGGCTTACTATCGTAGTCATAACCGTATAGTAAGTGTCCCGAACTCTGAAACCTCATAACAACGATGACAAGTAGTCCGAGCAATGTCAAACCGTGACAAGAGATAAGACAACAAGCACAAGGACAAATGAAGAAGGCGCAACAGTCATGGATCAAAAATCGTGACACACCCAAGTATCAGGTGGGAGATAAGGTCTGGCTCGAAGGACGCCACTTGCGCACCAATCAGCCAACCGCGAAGCTTGCGCCCAGAAGACACGGCCCATTTACGGTAGCCCAGGTGATGTCCCCCATCAATTATCGACTAGAACTTCCCACACAGTGGAGCATCCATGATGTGTTTCACACAGACCTCCTCACACCTTACAAAGAAACAGTGACTCATGGCACAAACTACCAACGCCCACCACCTGAATTAATCGATAACGTGGAAGAATATGAGGTTGAAAAAGTACTAGACTCAAGACAACATGGCCGCGGGCGTAAATTACAATACCTAATCAAATGGAAGGGGTACGCCAATTCGGATAATCAGTGGGTCCCGTGGAACGATGTCCATGCGGAGGAAGAGATAAGGAAGTTCAAACACAATAACCCGCAGGCTGAAATACACTTAAAAGCAGCCTTGACAGAATGACCTACATCATCACCCCCTCATACAATGGCTCATGTTCCACTCACCATTATCAACATTGACGACATCCCCGATGTCAACACCCTCACCACGTACGACTCCACCAACAACGTGGACAACCCCTTCTGTTCTGCCATCGAACATGTCAGAGCAGTCGCAGAGCAAGATCGAGACGAGCGAGAACAGCAAGAGCGAGACCTGGCCGAGGCTCGCCGGCGATTCCCCACACCCGCTAGCAGAAGAGTGGAGACAGATGAAGAAGGACTACGGACTGTTGAAGGAGGTGATGACCTCATGGCGACTGGATCAGGTGACGAAGATGACGCCGATGGAGAGATGGATGAGGATACGGCGGCTGATGAGGCAAGTATCCTCCAGCCCTCCACCGCCTTCACGTCCACCACTGCTGTCGACCAATATGACAGCGACGAGTCCTCCGACGGCTCGTACCATGATGCCCACGTCATCTGTACCCGCTGCGACAACCCACAAAGCTACTGCCATTGCGCTCCCATGCGCATCCCCCCTCGAATCAACAACAAAGACGACGACACTACCAAAGAAGCCGTGGATGATGAGGAGCGATCACCACTGATTGCTGTCATCTATGGACCGACAGTGGAGACCGGTTACGAGGCACAAGGCCTACCACCATACCGAGAAGAGCGCGACCCCTCACCCATCAATACGCGCCGAGCGAATGCGCCGAGGCGCCCTGTCCGTACCCTATCGCCTACCCCCGGTGGATTCGTCCTCAACAATGGGATGAATTGGGTCCCCATGGTAATCAAACACGAGGGACGTCGCATCCCCGCCCGATACGTGCGGGTAAGGATGCTCAACAACCCGGAGGTTTTCGGGACGATGGGATGGTATTTGCCGATATACCGCGGAGACATACACGCCGAGCCATGTCAGGACATGGGGCCTGCAGCTGAGTATACTCATGAAGAACTACAGTACCTTCGCGCTGACTTCCAGGGACGGCGCCAGGTCGACGAAGCCCTTGCTAGGCTGGGGGATATCTCCCTTACCGCCGAAGTAAGGCGCTACCGCACGTCCCAGGAAGTCATCAAGGAGTTGGAAGCGGCAATCAAGAAGCTTGAAGACGACATCTTCGTGCACGTCGATCGCTTGCGACACTCAGCAAAGCGACTGGGTAGGGCTCACGCTCTCCTGCGGATATGGGACGAACATGAGACGGACGTTGGGCTGACCACAGTACCTAATTGGGTAGTGGAGTGAGGGCGCTCACCCTTGTGAAGGGGGTGATGTAACGTCCCAGGTCATGGTACGTATCTGACCTAACCCATAAGCCAGGGGACGTTGGGAGGAGCCTGGAATGTAGAAATCAAGCATGGTAAGGGGGATGACGAGTCACTCCCTAATACTTACTAAGGCGGTGTGGACTATTACTGATACACTTACTGTACGATTACTGAGCAGACGTGGACGATTACACAGCAGAGGAGTAGTCTTAGTAGTAGTGGCGGTCTCGCTGATGAAGGCGGACTGCAGCAGAGTACTATATAAGGAAGCTATCGACTGTTGTGGTCGATAGCTTGGATTTCTTGTAACACTCTCATCTTGTTATTCAAGTCGCGATTTCTCTCTCTCTCTCTCTCTCTCGTCCTTCGGGGCCGCGTACCCATTGCATCATAAACGAACTCCGCCTTCGTGCGTTGAGGTGATACTCTGCCTTTGTGCTAGAGTCAAGGAACTGCTGAGTCACCGCGTTCACTCTACGTTGCCTAAGTCAGGCTCACGTGCAGCTCGCACATAACAAGCAGGATGATGAGTCGCTCCCGAATACTTACCAAGACGATGACTGATGATTGGTGATCGTTACTATACAATGACTGACGTGATTACTGTATGATTACACCGCCGATTAGTAGTCTTAGTAGTAGTGGCGGTCTCGCTGACAAGGGCGGACCCCAGCAGAGTCTTTAAAAGGAAGCTATCGACGTGTGTAGTCGATAGCTTGGATTTCTTGTATCACTCTTGCCTTGTTCAATCCACGGTTATCTTCTCGCTCTCTCTCTTGTCCTTTTCAGACTGATCAGCCGTTCAAACTACAGAAACTCCGCCTACGCACGTTGAGACGACACTCAGCCTTCGTGCTAGAGTCAAGGATCTGCTAAGTCACCGCGTTCACCTTACGCCGCCTAAGTCAGGCTCACGTGCCGCTCACACATAACACCAGTCGTGTCACGTTGACATCGTTTTGTTGCTGACTTCAAAGGAGGACGAGGATTTCGGAGTTCGGAACTGCTTACTATTTGGTTATGACTATGATAGTAAGCATATATTAGTCATGGACACTTACGCGTCGCCGGTGCTTGGGATTACCGGTGTTTCAGGTATTATTAGAACAGACACTTACTCATTACTAGTATCGTTGTGCTAGGGTTTGTTTTCCAGCTGCGCTTTAAAGCCAGCGAGTAACTGTATATAAGTTGTAGTATCAAGACCAAGGCTCTTCAGCTTGGTCTTCTCAAATCATCACCTTGTCTCTTGTATACTAGTACCTCGGGTACTAAGTGATCACTCCTCGCTCTTCGCTTTTCATCCTTGTGGACTTTGTCCCTTGTGATTACTTTCGAATACCCAATATCTTCGATTTGGTGTATCAACGAGTCGTTACGTGATTTCTTCTTGTCACGCCTTCACAAGTCGCCTAAGTCAGGCCAGCATTAGGTGATAACGCTACATTAAGACCAAGCTTTTCATCGTGGCGTCGCAAGATACAACCGCAAGTCGTTGGACGACATTTGGAGAACCAATTCTCTGGTTCGCACAAAGGGGAACGAGAACTGTTCCACAACGTTTTACCAAGAGTGCAGCGTGGACAACAGTTGACAACATCGAAGGATATTACGCAAGAGACGGAGAAGACGCATTCCTTCACCCAGTTGAGTTTGACAACGATCACCTTTGTTGGGTAGAATTACAGTGGTTTGAAAGGGCCCGAGAGTGGGAAGGACGTCGAATTGCTCCCACTTCCTACGGATTAGATATCCTCATAAGCAAACTCACTCGATCAGAAGCACAATCACTCGGAGCAATACTACCTCCATCCCCTACCACCATACCCTCAGAGGCAGAAATGGATCGACAGGAAGAACCAGAAGCCATTACCATTCAAGAACCTGTGCCCATAGTTGATCAACTAGCAAGGGTCACCGAACAGCTGCACATTAGCCCAGTCATGGCTACTCAAACCACCCATCAAATCGCCGGAAGAACGCTTACACTTGATGAACTAGCAGACTTACGCATTGCAGGGTCAGACCGACCAGACCCCCCAGATCAAGATCCTTTTCCAGGAAGGGGATTCCCTGTCCGAATTCCACAGAACTGGAGGCCACAAATGCCACCAGGTGGAGGACCGCCAGGTGGAGGACTGCCAGATGGAGGACTGCCAGGAGGAGGAGTACCAGGTGGAGGACCACCAGGAGGAGGACCACCAGGACCACCAGGAGGAGCAGGTGGAATACCAGGACAACACAGCGATAAGTTGTGGGGCAACGCCCCAACCATATTTACCGGAGACCGATCCAAGGTGGAAGAATTCCTTCTTCAATGGGAATTATATGAAGGCATCAACATCAACAATCCGATGATGGCAGTACCATTCCAAAAAGCTATGTTATTCCTCACCTATATACAAGGACCTCATGTCACCGAATGGGTAGGATCCATCAGCGCTTGGATGCGACTACAAGTACAGGTCAACCATATTGATCCCACGAACCCATGGTTATGGGACAGTGTCCAATTATCATTCAAACAACAATTCCGTGACACACTGCGAGAAGAAAGAGCACAGCAGAGCTCCAGAAAGGAATCAAGATGGGAAATCAGGATATTGACGCGTACGTGGCCAAATTCGAAAATCTAGTTCGTCTTGCTGGCTATCGGGTAGATGAACCATTGGTGGTCGAACTATTTGCCGAAGGACTTCCTCGAAAATTATACAAAACCGTATACACTCTGGACAAACCTCAGACGTATGAAGAATGGCGGAATAACAGTATCCAACGTCACGGCGAATGGATTCACATGCAGAATAAGTTCAATCAATTCAAAGCACAGGGGACAACATCACGATGGCCTAGAGCCTTCCAACCCAATTGTAATCCAAATGCTATGGATACTTCTGCTGATCGTACCAGGACTAGAGGAAGGTTGGCCAATGCTGAACAAGTATTGGAACAAGATCGAAGGGGTCAGCGACCCACACAACAATTAATGAGGGGCGGAAATCCCCCATTTCAACCAAGAGAAGGGTTTTTAAGGAGGCGGCAACCGCCAGACCTAAGGGAAGTCGTTTGTTACAATTGTCAAAAGAAGGGACACCTCAGTCGCAATTGTACACAGCCTCGACAACCTAGGATCAACGCAAGAAGCTCAGAAGTAGTAGATGACCGCAGCAAGCGGGCGAAGATCTTCACATCGCCCAAATGGTAGCAGACAATAGAACAGCTACTCAACGGAAAGATGATTGGCTACGCATGGCGGCCAATGAAACGGACGAATTTAAAGATCTTGCCATGCAGGAGTTGATGGGAAGAAAGGATTTTGGGGACGCCTGAACCCAACGGCCTGGGTGAGGGCATTACGTTGTAACGCTGTATACATAACTCGCTTCCGTTCTATGCGAATTCCAGTACTCTGTCAAACTCGTTACAACAAGGCCGACATAAAAGCTCTCGTCGATTCGGGAGCTACGGAAAACTTCATAAACGATCAATTCGTAAAAAGATTAGGGTTGGGGAAGGCACGACTATCAACCCCTAGGAAAATATTCAATATTGACGACACAACCAACAAAGGGGGAATGATTACCCATTATGTTGATCTCCAAATACTCACCAAAGGGGATTACAGGGAAATGAGATTCCTAGTCACGGACATAGGAAGAGATGATATCTTGCTGGGATACCCTTGGCTCAGTGCCTTTGTGTAACGTCCTGGGTCATAGTAAGTATCTGACCTAAGCCAATAACTCAGGGGGGCATGGCACAACAGACTATTACTGTACGATGACTGATGATATGACGAGGTGATGACTGATTACTGTATGATGACTGATGGGTTTGTGATAGGATTACTGATCATACGTGGACGATTACACAGCAGAGGATGAGTAGTAGTAGTAGTGGCGGTCTTACTTACAAAGGCAGGCTACTATACGGTACTATATAAGGAAGCTATCGACTGTTGTGGTCGATAGCTTGGATTTCTTGTAACTCTCTCAACTTGTTATCCAAAGCCGGGTTTCTCTCTCTCTCTCCCTCTCTCGTCCTTCGGGGCCGCGTATCAGATAGTCAAGGTATCAACTCCGCCTTCGCGCGTTGAGACGTAACTCAGCCTTCGTGCTCGAGTAAGATCACTGCTGAGTCACCGCGTTCACTCTACGTTGCCTAAGTCAGGCTCACGTGCAGCTCGCACGTAACATTAAATCCAAGCTCTACTAAAATCGAACGCCGTGGCAACTCTCAACACTAAAGACGGCTGGGACTTCGTGCCCTATCGCATCGACTCAAGAGAACGAGACGCACCCACCCGATACCTTATAGGACAAGTAAGGTGGCGACATGTACCAGACACCAGAAGATCCGAGGAAAACAACACAGGATACTACGCGGAAGCAGCTACCTCACAACGATTTCACCCCGTAGTGTTCAACAGAGAGCGCTGTTGCTGGGTCGAACTCAGGTGGAGCAACACCAACAACTAATTCGAAGCAACACGACCAGCCGCCGATGATCTAAACATCAACATACCATTGGTCGACGCACGACCAATTAGCCAACAAGGAGCCATAGACGGCCAAGGAGAGCAAAACCTTGATACAGAACCACCTAGGGCCGAATTTCAAATACGAACAACTACTCCATCTCCGTCAAGTCATACTAGCGAACGATCGCCAACTCCACGAAGTGAAGCTGCTGAAGCTGAACCCGAAGAAATCGCAGTACAGTCACCAGAAATAGACGCACTAGTCGCGCAAACAGCTGAGTTGCATATTCCCGAACCAATTAGAGGAATACCATTCAGCTACATGACTACCCGAACAGAAGTATCACCACCCCGACTCGTCATCAACGAGCAAACGGGTCACATCCAACAACTACAACCAGAAGACATGGAAGCCGCCAACCAAGCCATGGGACCGGATGTCCCTGACGCCCCAAGCATCCCTGAAGGAACTAACATGTTCTATGAATTCAGACTTGACCACAACAGAGTACCCTTGCCGGAAAATAGGCCATTTCCACCATTACGACCGCAAGGCGGAGGATCACCAGGCGGGGGACCACCAGGAAGAGGACCGCCAGGAGGAGGACCACCCCTGGCAGGACCTGCAGTAGCCCACAATGCACACCAAGGGGGCAACGATAAATTTATCGGCAACCCACCACCTACATTTACAGGACAAAGGTCACAAGCTGAGGCCTTTATCCTCCAATGGGAAGTCTACGCGGGGGTCAACGCAAACCACTCAGCAATGCTGAACAAATACCAGAAAGCTATGTTGTTCCTAACATACATTCAGGGAAACGCGGTTAACCAATGGGTCATGTCCGCAAGTTGATGGCTTGTAAACGAAGTAGCCACGGGAACCAATCAATTCGACAACAGGCTATGGGAAAACCTGCTCAACGCCTTTCAAAGGCAGTTCGGCGACGTTCTTAGCAAGGAACGAGCACAGGCACAACTAGATGCCAGAATACACATGAAGGATGGAAAAATTGATGACTACATCGCCCTATACGAACAACTCGTTCGACACGCAGGGTACAATATCAACGCCAAACAAACAATCAAATACTTCACAAGAGGACTACCAAGAGCGTTGTACGAAACCATGTACCAACACGACGATCCCCGAAACTATGAAGAATGGAGGGAATCCGCCCTAAAGAGGCAGCAAAAATGGATTCACATGCAAACAGTCAGGGGAAACCTTGACGCCTTCAAACCAGGACATACGACAGGAGGAGCACTAGCTAAGTTGCTCGCACCACTCCAGAATGATGACCGAATGGACACATCAGCAGACCGTGTACGAGGGCGACTAGCGGGAGCCGAGGAAATCATAGCAAACCACCCCAGGAACACTAAACCACCGTTCCCACCACGAGGGGGATTCATCCAAAGACAATTCAAACGAGACCACAGCCAAACGCAGTGTTACAACTGCCAGAAGATGGGTCATATCAGTCGCGACTGCAGGCAGCCCAGGAGACGCCGCGACACACAAGTACGCACTACAGAAGCCGCGCCAACTAAAGAAGAAAAGGCAGCGGAATGGCTACGAGGAGTAGCAGGAGATGATGAGGAAGTCAAAGACCTGGTCCTACAACAATTGATGGGACAGGATTTTGGAAACGCCTGAACCCAGCGGCCTGGGTGAGGGCAATACGTTGTAACTCTGTGTACATTATGCGCTACCGTTCTATGAGAGTACCAGTGTCTATTCGTGCAAGTTACAACATGGCCGACATCAAAGCATTAGTGGACTCAGGAGCCACTGATAACTTCATCCATCCACAATTTGTCAAAAGGATGGGATTAGGACAACGGGCACTAGATAAGCCCAAAAACATCTACAACATCGACGATACCACTAATAAAGCAGGACAGATCACACACTATCTTACGCTTAACGTGGAAACGGGAGGAACTCAAAGAGAAATGCGCTTCCTTATCACCGACATAGGAAAAGAAGACATACTGTTGGGATATCCATGGCTCGCAACCTACGAGCCAAGGTTCAGCTGGCGCCACGCCACTATTGACGAAAAACAGCTCCCTATAGTACTACGAACGATCAATCCAAATGACAAAAAAGCAGTACTAGCAAGGTTGCTCAACGAAGAAGCAGACGACGAGAAAGTGTCACGAATATTCACGACGGAAACGAAGGAACAAATAGTGACAAAACTAAACGAACAAGTATATGGACGACGATCGGCAGTTGAACTGGCGATTGAAGCTAAACAATACACTGAGGAGGTCCATATACCAAAAGAATACCAAAAATTCGCGAAGGTATTTAACGAAGACGAGGCAAAAAGGTTCCCGCCAAAATGAAGTTGCGATCACGCAATTGAATTCAAGAAGGGAGCCCCCGACGTAATCGACTGCAAAGTATACCCAATGACAAGGGTAGAAGACGCAGCGCTGGACGAATTCATCGACGAGCAAGTAGAGAAGGGATATATTCGTCCCTCGAAGTCCCCGTACGTGTCATCCTTCTTCTTCATTAAAAAGAAGGACGGAAAACTATGACCCGTACAGGACTATCGAAAAATTAACGAATGGACAATACGAAACCAGTACCCGCTTCCCCTCATTGACGACCTAATCAGGGATCTTGGAGGAGCACAAATATTCAGCAAGTTAGATGTCCGACAAGGATACAATAACATTCGAATCAAGGAAGGTGACGAACACAAGGCTGCGTTCAAAACACGTCGCGGACTCTTCGAACCAACGGTCATGTATTTTGGCCTGTGTAACTTGCCGGCCACATTTCAAAGCTTCATGAATAACATCTACCAACCCACGATAGCAAAACATGACGCATTCGGGACGAAAATCAGGGTCTATATGGACAACATTGCCATAGCGACCAAACGACAACCACAATCACTTAAAAGACACCAAGAAGTGGTCTGCGACGTACTCGCAGTAGCACAGCAACATGACCTCTTCTTCAAACCCGAGAAATGTGTCTTCAACGCTCCCAGTATTGATTACCTGGGGGTAATCCTTGAAGAGGGGGTAACATGTATGGACCCCGTAAAAATTTCGGGCGTTCGCGACTGGCAATCGCCAACATCAGTAAAAGACGTACGATCATTTCTCGGTTTTTGCAACTTTTATCGGCAGTTCATCAGAGGCTTCGCCACCATTGCCAAACCACTAAATGAACTAACACATAAAGACGAACCATGGCAGTGGAACACAAGACATCAAATGGCGTTCGAAACGCTCAAACAGCGGGTAACAACAGAACCCATTCTCGCGCACGCCGACCAGACGCAACAATTCGACCTAGAAGTAGATGCATCAGGATTTGCAGTTGGAGCAGTACTCCTCCAGAAAAAGACAGACGGAAAACGACATCCTGTGGGATACTACTCGGCGACGCTCAATGCAGCAGAACGAAACTACGACATCTATAATCTCGAACTGCTGGCCATTGTAAAAGCGTTGAGGAACTGGAGACACCTATTAGCTGGAGCTCCACACAAAGTACGCATATTTTCAGATCATCTCAACCTTCGATACTGGCGAGACCCGCAGAAGATCAGTCGCCGAATTGCAAGAGAAGTACTCGAACTAGCGGAATACAACTTCGAGATACACCATGTCAAAGGAACAGCCAACGGAAGGGCCGATGCTCTATCTCGAAGACCCGACTATGATCAAGGAGAAAAAGACAACGAGAATGTCGTCGTACTACCAAACAAAGTATTTGTACGAACGGCAAACACACAACAAGACGAACAGAGGATACGCAAATGGGTCGATCCTCACAAACTGACAAAAGCAGAAGGACTCTGGTGGTACCAAGGACAAAGGCTCGTCGTAACAGGAACAGTGGAGGAAATCAGAGAAGTAATTTCAGCACATCACGATCCCCCCGTTCACGGCCATCCAGGAATAAACCGAACAACACAACTAGTGGAGCGCCACTACTGGTGGCCCGCGATGAAGCGAGACATTGCCGAGTACGTCAAAGGATGCGCCGAATGTCAGCAGTGCAAGGTCAACACACAAAGGACAAAAGCACTGTTGCAACCCATATTCCCGAAACTGGAAGCGATGCCATTCGAGGTGGTAGCGCTAGACTTCATCACCAAACTCCCAGTATCAAGGGGATACGATTCGATACTAACAGTCACTGATCACGACTGTTCGAAGGTGTCCATATTCATACCGTGCAAAGAAGAAATCTCTGGCGAGGAAACCGCGACACTCTACGCAAAGCACGTTGTAGCGCGGTTTGGGCTACCATCAAAAATCATTAGCGACAGAGACCCCCGGTTCGCATCAAAGTTCACAAGAGAGCTATGCCGAATCCTGGGGATACAGCAAAACATATCAACAGCCTACCACCCACGAACAGATGGACAATCAGAACGAACCAACCAATGGTTGGAACAGTGTCTCAGATTATGGACTAATGAGCGACAAAACAATTGGGCTGACTATCTAGCGCTCGCGGAGTTCGCACACAACAATTGGACTAACAAGTCCACACGAGAAACGCCGTTCAAATTGCTAATGGGTTACCACCCGCTTACCAACTGGACAGATAAGAAGTCGCCAATACCGCGAGTTGAAAAGCGACTAGAACAATTAAAGGAGATAAGGAGTCAGGCACAGGATCACATGCGACGCGCGCAACAGTCATGGATCAAACATCGTGACACCCCCAAATATCAAATAGGGGACAAGGTCTGGCTCGATGGACGTCACCTTCGAACCAACCAACCAACCACAAAGCTTGCGCCCAGACGACACGGGCCATTCCAGATTGTTCAGGTGATGTCTCCCGTCAACTATCGACTCGAACTTCCCACGCAGTGGAGCATCCATGATGTCTTCCACACAGATCTCCTTACCCCTTACAAAGAAACAATGACTCACGGCGCAAACTATCAGCGCCCACCACCAGAACTAGTAGGAGACGTGGAAGAATACGAGGTTGAAAGAGTACTAGACTCAAGAAGATATGGACGGGGGCGTAAGCTCCAATATCTCATCAAATGGAAGGGCTATCCTGACTCGGACAACCAGTGGGTCCCGTGGAACGATGTCCACGCGGAGGAAGAGATAAGGAAGTTCAAACAGTTCAATCCAGAAGCCGAGACTCACATAAAAGCAGCAACGACTGAACGAACAAGGACATCGACCCCCATTCCAATGGCACATGTCCCACTCACTCTCATCTCCATTGACTTCCCTCCCGTCGAGGAGCTCGTCACCTACGACACCACCAACAATGTGGACGACCCATTCTGCTCCGCCATCGAGCAGGTCCGAGCGGTCGCCGAACACGACAGAGACGAACGAGAACAACAAGAACGAGACCTGGCCAAGGCTCGCCGGCGATTCCCCACACCCGCAAGCGGAAGAGTGGAGGAAGATGAGGAGGGACTACAGGCTGCTGAAGGAGGTGATGACCTCATGGCGGCTGGACCAAGTGACAAAGATGATGCCGAAGGAGAGACGGATGAGGATACAGCGGCTGATGAGGCAAGTATCCTCCAGCCCTCCACCGCCTTCACATCCACCACCGCTGTCGATCGCTACGACAGTGACGAGTCTTCCGACGGCTCCTACCACGACGCCCACGTCATCTGCACAAGATGCGACAACCCTCAAAGCTACTGTCACTGCGCCCCTATGCGCATCCCCCCTCGAATCACCCACGAAGAAGAAGACGACATTACCGATTGTAACGTCCCGGGTCATGGTATGTATCTGACCTAACCCATAAGTCATGGGACGTACAGGCATGTGATCGCATGACGTCGTGGCTCGTTCTTACATAGTTTACTATGAGGATTACTGATACTAGTACGATACGATGACTGAGGATTGCTGTACGATTACCAAGGGAAGTAGTAGTTGTGGTGTTTGGCTTAGTGGACGATTACCTAGCAGTAGTGGCTTAGTGGACGATTACCAGCAGATTAGTAGTAGTGGCGGTCTCGCTGACGAAGGCGGATCGCGCGAATAGTTTATAAGGAAGCTATCGACTGTTGTAGTCGATAGCTTGGATTTCTTGTACAACTTCTCGACTTGTTATCCAAAGCCGGTTCCCTTCTCTCATCTCTCGTCCTTCGGGGCCGCGTATCAAGAGCAGTCTAAACATCAAAAGCTCCGCCTTCGAGCGTTGAGACGTCACTCAGTCTTTGTACTTGAGTAGGACTACTGCTGAGTCACCGCGTTCACTCTACGTTGCCTAAGTCAGGCTCACGTGCTGCTCGCACGTAACATTAAATCCAAGCTCTTCTAAAAACCGAACGCCGTGGCAACTCTCACTACCAAAGACGGCTGGGACTTTGTGCCCTATCGCATCGACTCAAGAGAGCGAGACGCACCTACTCAATACCTGGTGGGACGAGTAAGGTGGCGACACGTACCAGATACCAGAAGGAGCGAAGAAAACAACACCGGATATTACGCAGAAGCAGCTACATCACAGCGCTTCCACCCAGTAGTGTTCAATAGGGAACGCTGTTGCTGGGTCGAACTCAGGTGGAGCAACACCAACAGTTACTTCGAAGCAACACGACCAGCCGCCGACGACCTCAATATCAATATCCCATTGGTAGACGCGAGGCCAATCGATCAGCAAGGAGCCATAGACGGCCAGGAAATAAACCTCGATACGGAACCACCAAGGGCTGAATTACAGCTACGAACAACCACCCCAGTTCCATCAAGTCATACCAGCGAACACTCACCAACCCCACAAAGCGAAGCAGAGCCCGAAGAAATCGCAGTGCAATCACCAGAAATAGACGCACTCGTCGCACGAACAGCTGAGTTACATATTCCCGAACCAATTCGAGGAATACCTTTTAGCTACATGACTACCCAAACAGCGGTATCACCACCACGACTCGTTATCAACGAGCAAACAGGACACGTACAACAACTACAACCGGAAGATATGGCAGCCGCCCACCGGGCAATGGGACCAGATATTCCCGACGCGCCAAGTATCCCTGAACATGATATGTTCCATGAGTTCAGGCTCAATCGAAACCGAGTACCCTCGCCTGAAAACAGGCCATTTCCACCAGCAAGAGGACCACCAGGAGGAGGAGGAGGACCGCCCAACGGCGGAGGCGGAGGCGGAGGAGGCGGACCACCTCCAATGGGACCACCTCCAGCAGGACCAGCAATAGCCAACCAGAACGGCAACGACAAATTTATTGGAAATCCGCCACCAACATTCACAGGAACAAGATCACAAGCAGAGGCCTTTATCCTTCAATGGGAGGTCTACGCAGGAGTCAACGCCAACCACTCGGCTATGAGGAACAAGTACCAAAAAGCTATGTTGTTCCTAACATACATCCAGGGAAACGCGGTTAACCAATGGGTTATGTCCGCAAGCCGATGGTTGGTGAATGAAGTAGCCACGGGAACCAACCAATTCGACAACAGGCTGTGGGAGAACTTACTCCATGCCTTCCAAAGGCAGTTCGGAGACGTTCTCAGCAAAGAACGAGCCCAAGCCCAGCTCGACGCTGGCATACACATGAAGGATGGGAAGATCGACGACTACATCGCACAGTTCGAACAACTAGTTCGACACGCAGGGTACAACATCAACGCCGAACAAACACTCAAGTACTTTACGAAAGGACTACCAAGAGCGTTGTACGAAACAATGTACCAACACGACGACCCACGAAACTACGAGGAATGGAGGGAATCCGCCCTGAAAAGGCAACAAAAATGGATTCACATGCAAACAGTCAGGGGAAACCTTGACGCGTTCAAACCAGGACGCACCACAGGAGGAGCACTAGCTAAGTTGCTCGCACCACTACAGAATGATGACCGAATGGACACATCAGCAGATCGAGTACGAGGACGACTGGCAGGAGCCGAGGAAGTCATAGCAAATCATCCCAGAAACACCAGGCCACCATTCCCACCAAGAGGGGGATTTATCCAGCGACAGTTCAAACGAGACCATAGTCAAACGCAGTGTTACAACTGCCAGAAAATGGGTCATATCAGCCGCGACTGCAGGCAGCCTCGCAGACGCCACGATACACAAATACGCACCACAGAAGCTGCTACAGAAGCCCCGCAAACCAAAGAAGAAAAAGCAGCGGAATGGCTACGAGGGGTAGCGGGAGATGATGAAGAAGTCAAAGACCTGGTCCTACAACAATTGATGGGACAGGATTTTGGAAACGCCTAAACCCGGCGGCCTGGGTGAGGGCAATAAATTGTAACTCTGTGTACATTATGCGCTACCGTTCAATGAGAGTACCAGTGTCTATTCGCGCAAGTTACAATATGGCCGACATCAAAGCGTTGGTGGACTCAGGAGCCACTGACAACTTCATTCATCCGCAATTTGTCAAAAGGATGGGACTAGGACAACGGGCATTAGATAAGCCCAAAAACATCTACAACATAGATGATACCACTAATAAAGCGGGACAGATCACACACTATCTAACGCTTCATGTGGAAACTGGAGGAACAAAAAAGGAAATGCGCTTCCTTATCACCGACATAGGAAAGGAAGACATACTGCTGGGATATCCATGGCTCGCAACATATGAACCAAGGTTCAGTTGGCGCCACGCCACTATAGATGAGAAACAACTCCCTATAGTGCTGCGAACAATTAACCCAAATGACAGAAAAGCAGTATTGGCAAGGCTATTGACAGAGGAAGAAGATGACGCAAGGGTATCACGGGTGTTCACAACAGAAGCAAAAGAACAAATCGTAACGACCCTAGAAGAGCAAGTATATGGACGAAGATCGGCGGTAGAACTCGCAGTAGATGCCAAGCAATACACCCAGAGGTCAAAATACCGGCTGAATACCAGAAATTTGCAAAAGTATTCAGCGAAGAAGAATCGAAGCGGTTTCCTCCAAAGAGGAGCTGCGACCACGCAATCGAATTCAAGAAAGGAGTGCCCGACGTAATAGATTGCAAGGTCTATCCAATGACAAGAACAGAAGACGAAGCACTAGACAGCTTCATAGATGAACAAGTGGAAAAGGGATACATTCGTCCCTCGAAATCCCCGTACGCATCATCATTCTTCTTCATCAAAAAGAAGGACGGAAAGCTACGACCTGTACAGGATTATCGACGAATCAACGAATGGACAATACGAAATCAGTACCCACTTCCACTCATTGACGATCTCATCAGAGACCTTGGCGGAGCACAAATGTTTAGCAAACTCGACGTTCGCCAAGGATATAACAACATCAGAATCAAGGAAGGGGATGAACACAAAGCCGCGTTCAAAACAAGATGTGGACTGTTCGAACCAACTGTCATGTACTTTGGACTATGCAACTCGCCAGCAACGTTCCAAAGTTTCATGAACGAGATATACCAACCAACGATAGCAAAACACGAACCCAATGGAACGACCATTCGGGTCTACATGGACGATATTGCCATAGCCACAAAACGACAAAAGAATGCACTCGAACAACATCAAAAAGCGGTGTGCGATGTCCTGGAAATCGCTCAAAAACACGACCTCTTCTTCAAACCAGAAAAATGTGTATTCAACGCGCCTAGCATTGATTACCTGGGGGTAATCCTTGAAGAGGGGGTAACACGCATGGACCCGATCAAAATTTCCGGCGTTCGCGACTGGACATCTCCCACATCAGTAAAGGACGTACGTTCCTTCTTGGGGTTCTGCAACTTTTACAGGCAGTTTATCAAGGGATTCGCAAACATTGCCAAACCGCTAAATGAACTAACGCGCAAAGATGAACCATGGCAATGGACAGCAAAACATCAAACAGCGTTCGATACGCTCAAACGACGAGTTACAACAGAACCCATACTGGCACACGCAGATCAGAAGCAGCAATTCGATCTAGAAGTGGACGCATCAGGGTTCGCTGTAGGAGCGGTGCTACTACAAAAGAAATCGGATGGAAAACGACACCCTGTGGGGTACTACTCGGCAACACTCAATGCTGCCGAACGAAACTACGACATATACAACCTGGAGTTGCTAGCCATCGTAAAAGCATTGAGGAATTGGAGACACTTACTAGCTGGATCTATGCATAAAGTACGCATCTTCTCGGACCATCTCAACTTGCGTTACTGGCGAGATCCGCAGAAAATCAGCCGACGAATCGCTCGAGAAGTACTAGAATTGGCAGAGTACAACTTCGAGATACATCACGTCAAAGGAACAGCAAACGGAAGAGCCGACGCACTATCACGACGAACTGACTACGATCAAGGAGAAAAGGACAACGAAAATGTCACAGTCCTACCGGACAAACTGTTCGTACGAACAATCAATACGCGACCAAAACAAGACGAACAAAGAATACGCAAGTGGGTTGACCCCCACAAACTAACCAAGGCAGACGGACTATGGTGGTACCAAGGACAGAGACTGGTCGTCACAGGGACATCAGGGGAAATTAGAGAAGTAATTTCCACACATCACGACCCCCCTGCTCATGGACATCCAGGAATCAACCGAACAACTCAAATGGTGGAACGTCACTACTGGTGGCCCACAATGAGACAAGACATCGCTGAATATGTACGAGGATGTGCGGAGTGCCAGCGATGCAAGGTCAATACACAAAGAACAAAGGCGCCGTTGCGACCAATATTCCCAAAACCAGAGGCAACACCGTTCGAGGTAGTAGCGCTCGACTTCATTACCAAACTTCCGAAGTCTAGGGAATACGATTCCATATTAACAGTCACTGACCATGACTGTTCAAAAGCGTCTATATTCATACCGTGCAAGGAAGAGATATCGGGCGAAGAAACAGCCGCGCTATACGCCAAACATGTGGTCGCACGATTTGGCCTACCAACGAAACTGATCAGCGACCGAGATCCCCGGTTCGCGTCTAAATTCACAAGAGAACTATGTCGAATCCTGGGGATACAGCAGAATATTTCAACCGCCTACCACCCACGAACGGACGGACAATCGGAGCGAACCAACCAATGGCTGGAACAATACCTCCGATTCTGGGCTAACGAGAGACAGAACAATTGGGCAGACTATCTGGCGTTAGCGGAATTCGCACACAACAATTGGGCCAATGAGTCTACGCGCGAAACACCGTTCAGGTTACTAATGGGCTATCATCCTATTACTAACTGGACAGATAAGAAATCACCAATACCAAGGGTCGAGAAACGACTAGAACAATTGAAGGAGATAAGAAGCCAGGCACAAGAGCAAATGCGCCGAGCACAACAGTCATGGGTCAAGAATCGTGACACTCCCAAATATCAGATAGGAGACAGGGTATGGCTAGAAGGACGCCACTTACGAACCAATCAGCCAACCACGAAGCTTGCGCCGAGAAGACATGGACCATTCGAGATCATCCAGGTGATGTCTCCCGTTAACTACAGGCTCAAACTTCCCACGCAGTGGAGCATCCATGATGTGTTTCACATAGATCTTCTCACGCCTTACAAAGAAACGCTGATTCACGGCGCAAACTACCAACGCCCACCACCTGAATTGGTGGAGGACGTGGAAGAATATGAGGTCGAAAGAGTACTAGACTCGAAGAGACAAGGACGAGGGCGCAAACTTCAATACCTGATCAAATGGAAGGGGTACCCAGACTCGGATAACCAGTGGGTCCCGTGGGACGATGTACATGCGGACGAAGAGATAAGGAAGTACAAACAAGCCAATCCGACCGCTGAAACTCACATAAAAGCAGGCTTCATCGGAACTACAGGAAACGCATCCCCTCAACCCTTCCATACTATGTCTCATGTCCCACTCACCACTATCAACATTGACGAGCTCCCATACGTCAACACCCTCGCCACCTATGATGGCAACAACAACGTCGACGACCAGTTCTGCTCGGAGTTCGAGCACGTCAGAGCCGTCGCTGAACGAGACCAAGCCGCCCGAGACCTGGCCGAGGCTCGCAGGCGATTTCCCACACCCGCAAGCGGAAGAGTGGAGGAGGATGAGGAGGGACTACGGGCTGTTGAAGGAGGTCATGACCTCCTGGCGGCTGGACCAAGTAACGAAGATGACGCCGCAGGAGAGACGGATGAGGATACAGAGGTTGACGCGGCAAGTATCCTACAGCCCTCCACCGCCCACACATCATCCACCGCCGTCGACCAATATAGCGACGACGAGTCCTCTGACGGATCTTACCACGACGCCAACATCATCTGTACCAGATGCGACAACCCCATCGACTACTGCCACTGCGCACCTATGCGCGTGCCCCCCCGAGTCCAGGAAGAAGAAGACAGCAGCATTACCGAGCAAGCCATGGATGACGAAGAACGAGCACCAACAGTTGCTGTCGTCTATGGACCGACTGCGGAGGAAGGATACGCCGCTATGGGGCGACTCCCATCATACGCCGAAGCCCGAGACCCCTCACCCGTCAATACGCGCCGAGCGCATGCGCCGAGGCGCCCTATCCGTGCCCTATCGCCTACCCCCAAGGCTTCGTCCTCAACAACGGGATGAATTGGGTACCAATGGTCGTGGAGCACGAGGGGCGACGCATCCCTGCCAGATACGTGCGGGTGAGGATGCAAGATAGTCCGGAGGTGTTCGGGACGATGGGAAGGGGCGAGCCGATCTATCGGGGAGACATACACGCCGAGCCGTGTCGAGACATGGGGCCCCCAGCTGAGTACACCCGCGAAGAATTACTATACCTTCGCGCTGACTTCCGGGGACGACGGCAGGTAGATGAAGCCCTCGCGAGGCTGGGAGACATTTCCCTTGCCGCCGAAGTGAGGCGCTACCGATCGTCCCAGGAAGTCATCAAGGAGCTGGAGATCGCCATCAAGAGGCTCGAAGATGACATCTTCGTGCATGTCGATCGCGCACGACACTCCGCAAGAAGGCTGGGGAGAGCGCACGCCCTCGTAAGGATACGAGATGAACATGAGACAGATGTCGGACTCACCACAGTACCGAATTGGGTAGTGGAGCGAGGGCGCTCACCCTTGTGAAGGGGGTGATGTAACGTCCCGGGTCATGGTATGTATCTGACCTAACCCATAAGTCATGGGACGTACAGGCATGTGATCGCATGACGTCGTGGCTCGTTCTTACATAGTTTACTATGAGGATTACTGATACTAGTACGATACGATGACTGAGGATTGCTGTACGATTACCAAGGGAAGTAGTAGTTGTGGTGTTTGGCTTAGTGGACGATTACCTAGCAGTAGTGGCTTAGTGGACGATTACCAGCAGATTAGTAGTAGTGGCGGTCTCGCTGACGAAGGCGGATCGCGCGAATAGTTTATAAGGAAGCTATCGACTGTTGTAGTCGATAGCTTGGATTTCTTGTACAACTTCTCGACTTGTTATCCAAAGCCGGTTCCCTTCTCTCATCTCTCGTCCTTCGGGGCCGCGTATCAAGAGCAGTCTAAACATCAAAAGCTCCGCCTTCGAGCGTTGAGACGTCACTCAGTCTTTGTACTTGAGTAGGACTACTGCTGAGTCACCGCGTTCACTCTACGTTGCCTAAGTCAGGCTCACGTGCTGCTCGCACGTAACACCGATGAAGCCATGGATGACGAAGGACGAGCACCGCCGGTTGCTGTCATCTATGGACCGACTGCAGAGGAGGGATACGCCATGCGAGGACTCCCATCCTACGCAGAGGCCCGCGATTCCTCACCCATCCACACGCGCCGAGCGGATGTGCCGAGGCGCCCTGTCCGTTCGTATCGCCTACCCCCAACGGGTTCATCCTCAACAACGGGATGAACTGGGTACCCATGGTGATTGAGCACGAGGGTCGACGCATCCCCGCCAGGTATGTGCGGGTGAGAATGCTCGACAACCCGGAGGCCTTTGGAACCATGGGGAGGGGTTTACCCATATACCACGGGGACATACACGCCGAGCCATGTCGAGACATGGGGCCCGCAGCTGAGTACACTCGCGAAGAGCTATTATACCTTCGCGCTGACTTCCGGGGACGGCGCCAGGTAGACGAAGCCCTTGCTAGGTTAGGGGACATTTCCCTTGCCGCCGAAGTGAGGCACTACCGCACGTCCCAGGAGGTCATCAAAGAGCTGGAGGTAGCGATCAAGAGGCTCGAAGACGACATCTTCGTGCACGTTGATCGCTCGCGCCACTCGGCGAAGCGACTGGGTAGGGCTCACGCACTGCAGAGGATACGAGATGAGCACGAGACGGATGTGGGGCTCACCACAGTGCCCAATTGGGTAGTGGAGCGAGGGCGCTCACCCTTGTGAAGGGGGTGATGTAACGTCCCGGGTCATAGTAAGTATCTGACCTAAGCCAATAACTCAGGGGGGCATGGCACAACGGACTATTACTGTACCATGACTGATGATATGACGAGGTGATGACTGATTACTGTATGATGACTGATGGGTTTGTGATAGGATTACTGATCATACGTGGACGATTACACAGCAGAGGATGAGTAGTAGTAGTAGTGGCGGTCTTACTTACAAAGGCAGGCTACTATACGGTACTATATAAGGAAGCTATCGACTGTTGTGGTCGATAGCTTGGATTTCTTGTAACTCTCTCAACTTGTTATCCAAAGCCGGGTTTCTCTCTCTCTCTCCCTCTCTCGTCCTTCGGGGCCGCGTATCAGATAGTCAAGGTATCAACTCCGCCTTCGCGCGTTGAGACGTAACTCAGCCTTCATGCTCGAGTAAGATCACTGCTGAGTCACCGCGTTCACTCTACATTGCCTAAGTCAGGCTCATGTGCAGCTCGCACGTAACACTTTGAACCAGAATTCGACTGGAAAAATGGCAACATCCGTTCAAATGCCCATCCAATCATTATCAAATCAATTGGACAATCTACAAACAAACTCACTATCACTCACGCTCTTTCTAACGACAAGAAGAACGGCATAATAGCTGCCCTCCAATCCCAATGCTCTATAAAAGGAGCTGCTACGGAAATGGCTATTGCGGCAGGTCCCGCGCCACAAACAACAATACCAGTCGAATATGAAGAATTCGAAAAGGTATTTAGCGAAGAAGAGTCTCATCGATTTCCCCCATCTCGGGAGTGGGATCATGCTATCGAATTGAAAAAGGACACACCTGATCATATCAACTGTTCTATCTACGATTTATCGTTACATGAAGATCAAGAGGTGAAGAAGTTCATCACGGAACACCTAAAGAAGGAATACATTAGACCGTCAAAATCCCCGTACGCATCACCATTTTTCTTTGTTAAAAAGAAGGATGGAAAACTACGTCCGGTACAGGACTATCGACGATTAAATCAGTACACTATTCGCAACAATTATCCCCTTCCACTTATTCAAACCCTCATCAAAGACCTTAGTGGCGCTCACATCTACACAAAGCTCGATGTTCGATGGGGGTACAACAACATTCGAATCAAAAAGGGTGACGAACACAAAGCAGCTTTCAAAACACCCTATGGACTTTTTGAACCAACGGTTATGTTCTTTGGGCTTACCAACTCTCCAGCCACGTTCCAAACAATGATGAACACTATTTATAAGGACACAATCTCAAAACATGAACAACGAGGTACCATCATACGCGTATATATGGATGATATTGGTATTGCAACAAAGACAACCCTCAACGACCACATTGCCGCAGTCAAAGATGTGCTTCAAGTGGCACAACAGTACGATCTCTACTTCAAACCAGAAAAATGCACTTTCCATGCTGCGTCCCTTGATTACCTGGGGGTAATTCTTGAAAAGGGGGTAACACGCATGGATCCCATCAAAATCACAGGCATCAAAGACTGGCCAACACCAACCAAAGTCAAGGACGTACGATCTTTTCTCGGTTTCTGCAATTTTTATCGCCTTTTTATCAGAGGATTTGCGTCGATCGCTAAACCTCTAAACAATCTCACAAAGAAGATAGTGGAGTGGAGTTGGGGACCGCAACAACAACATGCGTTTGAGACGCTAAAACGACGAGTAACAAGTGAACCAGTGCTAACACACCCAGTTTTACAAGACCAATTCGAATTGGAAGTAGATGCATCAGGTTTCGCGGTGGGAGCTGTGCTACTTCAAAAGAAATCTGACGGCAAAAGACACCCCATAGGATACTATTCTGCAACGTTAAATGCAGCGGAACGCAACTATGATATTTACGATCTGGAACTACTGGCCATAGTCAAAGCGCTTCGCCACTGGAGAGCACTACTAGCTGGATCCCCACACAAAATCAAGGTTTTCTCTGACCACATGAATTTGAAATACTGGAGAGAACCACAAAAGATCAGTAGACGAGTGGCTAGGGAAGTACTTGAATTATCAGAATACGATCTGGAAATTCATCACATCAAAGGAACCGCGAATGGCCGTGCAGATGCACTATCGAGACGACCTGACTATCCCCAAGGCGAAGAGGACAATGAAAATGTAACGGTCTTACCGGATCACATATTCATCCGAAACACAACAACGCAAAGAATGGGAATGCCCAATCATCCTCAAGGCGTTCTGACAGTACAAGACATGACGCCAGTCAATCCGAGCGATGCCCAGTGTTACGCTCAGACCCTGCTCAAGCCGCCAAAACACAGAAACAGCACAAGTGTCTACATGAACACTGAAAGAATTGTCAAGATTACCCGGAGGAGCATACCTGGGTGTCACGTGCAAAAGAAGACATCGAAGAAGAAGAGGCCGTACGCGCACTCGTAGCGGCAGAAGACGATAGCTACCTCGCTTATGACGAGGCGTGCAGAGTTCGCCAGTTCGTGAGTAACCTAATAACTCGCGGAAGTACCCCAGATACTGGCAGGAAAGCCATTACAGGACGGATGAGGGTCATGTGACACGGTCATGTGATACCCCCGGGTCACGGGATCTGACCTAAGCAATAAGTCAGGGGGGCGCGCAAGGATGGAATTGTCCCAGGTCACAGTACGTATCTGGCCTAACTAATAACTCAAGGGACGTTGGACGAAGCCATGGAATTGGCGGAAGACAGTTGTGTCCTGAAGACGACCAACGACGACAAACAGTGATTGTGTGGTGTAAGACCAGCGACCTGAGGCTGCCGATATCAGCGGGCCGTGGTTGCCGTTGGGACGCACTCCAGCGGGCCGGGTTTGATCCCCTTTCGGGAAAGTGTTATTGATGGATTAGTTCAAGGAGCGCCTGTGTTAGCGCCGAGCCATTGCTTATTGATGCAGTATAATTGGCTGACTGATGACATTTATCATTGAATTACTGATTGCTTAGTGTCGCCTAGTCGCGCACTTACTCATGCTTTGTGATGCTTGGACATTCACTTACCCATTCGCTTACTGATGTGATTAGACATTCGCTTATTGATGTGTGAGTCATCCTTTGTGATCTTACTCATACTATATGTGTCGGCTTCATATCTTGATGGACACTTACTATAAATACTATACAAGTTGCGCTATGGTTCGCTAGCTTAGTTGTCTTAAAACCCACCTGTACTCTTCTCAGGAAGTTCAGACAGTCTTATAGCAGAGTCATTGTCCATTGTGACTATCTTGTTGCCAACTTAAGTGTTAGGCGCTGCCACCTTGAAACGGACCTCAAGCTAGGCGGTATTAGGGGACCTTATTGGTTAATCGCCCTTTACAAGTCGTTCAAAAGTCGTTCCTGAGTTCAGAAGCCGTGCGCTTTGCTCAGAGTTGAAGCAAGGAAGACCCATCGGATCCAAGTCGGATCAACGTTCAGTGGGAACGTAACACCCAGGATGAAACAATCCTACGTCCGTGGGTAGACCCCCACAACTTGAAGAAGGTAAACGGAGTGTGGTATAAGCAAGGAAGACAAGTGGTGACCAAGGGAAGTAAAGAAAGACGAGCGATTGCAGAAGCTCATCATGAACCCCCAGTATATGGACACCCAGGCATCAACAAGACAATCAAATTAGTAGAACGAAACTATTGGTGGCCGACACTACGACCAGATGTCACTGCGTATGTACAAGGATGCGCAGACTGCCAACGGCACAAAGTCAACAATCGCCCCATCAGGGCTCCATTACAACCCATCTATCCGAAACCAGAAGCAATGCCGTTTGAAACAATCGCACTCGACTTCATCACGAAGTTACCGGTATCAGAAGGATATGATTCTATCCTCACGATCACTGACCACGATTGTACTAAGGCATCTATCTTTATCCCATGCAAAGAAGAGATCAACGCAGAAGAAGTTGCAATGTTGTATCTCAAACACGTGCTCATCAGATACGGACTCCCCACAAAAATAATAAGCGATCAAGACCCTCGATTCGCATCCAAGTTCACACGAGAACTCTGCAAACAACTGGGGATTACACAAAATATATCCACAGCTTACCATCCTCGTACCAACGGACAGTCGGAACGAACGAATCAATGGCTAGAGCAATATCTCCGTTTCTGGGTAAATGAGCGGCAGGACAACTGGGCACTGTATTTACCCCTGGCAGAATTCACACACAATAATTGGCCAAACGAGGCAACAGGGCAGTCCCCATTCTTTCTCCTGACAGGACATCATCCACGTGCTGATTGGAAAACAACTCCAACCCCTTTACCCCAAGTGGCGCTACGGCTTGATCAGTTCAAGCAAGCACGAGCGCACGCCCAACAACAAATCATCAAGGCACAAAGGTCATGGGTTAAGCACAAAGAAACACCCAAATTCGGAGTTGGAGACCTTGTATGGTTAGAAGGACGTCATCTGAGGACTCATCAACCTAGCGCCAAACTTGCGCCCAAACGACATGGACCCTTCAAAATCAACCAGGTGATGTCTCCAGTTAATTATAGACTGGAAATTCCCACACAGTGGAGCATTCATGACGTGTTTCATATCAATCTTCTCACCCCCTATCGAGAAACTTCCTTTCACGGACCAAATTTCCCAAGACCACCCCCTGAATTAATCGATGGAGAAGAAGAATATGAAATCGAGAAAATTCTAGATCAACGGCATTTCGGCAGGAGAAGGCGTAAACAATATCTAATCAAATGGAAGGGATACCCAGACTCGGAGAACCAGTGGGTCAACGCCACTGACATACATGCTCCACAGGCGATAGCTGAGTTTCAACAAATTCAAACTCCATCGTCAGCATATATAAATGTCCCTTCTCCTAGCGAAGAAGCTCATCAGTTCTTTCTTCGAACTACTATGAGCACTCCTTCCTTGTAGCGTTATCACCTAACGCTTGTTCGACTTGAACCGGTCTGTGACGTGATACTCGAGTATACGGATGAATCTTGACTGACACTGGCAACTTAGCTAAGTTGCACTGCCACTAGGTCGCTTGGTAGACACTAGGGTATCCCGAGGGATAAGCTTCAATTGACTGATTGGAATGACGCGAATGGAAGAAGAGGAAGACGATAGTGATGATTCAAGAAGACCAAGCTGAAGAGTCTTGGTCTTCACTACACGACTTATATACAGTTACACGCTGGCTTTAAAGCGCAGCTTGGAATACTGAACCCTAGTACACCTATCCTAGTAATGAGTCATTATCTATCCTGAAACACCGGCGAACCCAAGTGCCGGCAACGCGTAAGTGTCCATGACTAATAAGTGCTTACTATCGTAGTCATAACCGAGTAGTAAGCGTCCCGTACTCCGAGAACTCGTAACGATGATGACCATCAGTCCGCGATATGTCAAACCGTGACATTACCCCTTTTTCAGGTAGAACGTCCTCGTTCAAACACCCAAGGAATAATAGTCGCACCTCGACAAATAGAAACCTCTTGATCCATGATCCTCTGCAGTCCATTAGCCTCCTCCAGCCGACGCGTACACTTCCTGACTTCGTTACCAACTACATACTGCTCATTTTCGAGAGCAGTAATGCGTTCCGCTATTTCGGAGTACCGACTGGTAACAGCCCGGTATCGAAGGACCTCCGCCCATAGCGACCGATCAGGGATCTGCCCCATGGCCATGTCGACCCCTTGGCGATCACCAAAATCCTGTCGCAAGTACCGCAATTGGTCATGCGTGTAATGGCGGTCGTTATCCACGTTATCGAAATCAGGAGCGGCGTGGACTTCACCTTGTTGGATCTCCCCTCCCTTCCTCATGCACCCGTAGACAATAGGGTTGTTGCCAGGCATCACATGAATATACTTGGCGACAGTAACATGACCATTCTCGGTCATACGGAAGTTAATGAACCTGGGAGGAATATTTAGTTCAAAACCGTCGGGGGCATCAGCCTTGTCTCGGGTGCGCTGTTGGTCAGCTGGAACTCCGCCTCCTCGGTAGTCAGGGAAGCAAGGGCTTTCTTTTGACGCTCCCACACCAGCTCTTCTTCCTCGCCTTGCCCTCCTCGGCACAAGTGGTATCCCTTCATCCTGGGATTCCGATACTTGGCGGGGATCTTGGTTTTCTTTGTCCGAATCGGGTTCTCGCGCTCGGAGGGTGGCACGGATGTGAATACCCCAGGACGTCGCGGGGTCCATGATGACGTTGGTAGGGGGGTCGACGTTAATATATCGAGGCGTTGGCGGTGGAGGGATTTTGACGGGGTCGTTGTTACATGTGCAGTTATAGATGAGTTGTCCACAGTCGTAGTGGATGTGGGAGTCGTCGGCGTCAGAATGGCCTGGACATGACAGGGCGGTTTGCTTACAACTTCCACAAACTCTGACCATGTCACTGAGGTCGGAGCCGCTTGGAATCTTGATAAGCGTTTGTGGAACAGCGAGATTCTCGACTCGAGTAGGAGCTCCCTCCTCCACCTCCAATTGGTCTTCTTCCAATCTTCCAGTATCGTGTCCGCATACATCAGGGGTTTCGGGGATGACATCCCCGGGTTCGATGCATCGAAAGGCAGCGGCGACCTCGGCATAGGTGGGTTGAGTAATAGTGGGAAGATGGTAAGACGTTTGTGAACTAGTGGAGGCAACAGTAGGGGAAGTGGTCATTGTTCGACGAAGGAAGAACTGATGTGCTTCATCCAGTGAATGGCCTGTCTTTATACGTGAGGGAGTAGAATTTAATGTCCGTTTGAACTCAGCTAAGGCGTCAGGGGCATGTACGTCAGTGGCGTTGACCCACTGCGACTCCGAGTCTGGGTACCCCTTCCATTTGATAAGGAATTGTTTGCGCCTTGTTCTGCCGAATTGCCGTTGGTCTAGAATCTTCTCAATTTCGTATTCCTCTTCGCCATCGATTAATTCAGGGGGAGGTCTTGGGAAATTTGGTCCATGAAAGGAAGTCTCTCGATAGGGTGTGAGAAGATCGATGTGAAACACGTCATGAATGCTCCACTTTGTTACGTATCGCTCATGGCGATCACGTGACACTCGCCGCGTTAGGACAAGGACGCGCGCAGGCCGACGACGGCATGGAAGGGACACTAGAAGATCGCGTGGTTTAAGCCCAAAGGCTTGATGTTGGGACGGAATCCAGCGGGCCGAGGGTTGATCCCCTTTTGGAAGGTGTTCTGGATGGATCAGTCAGGTAGCGCTCATATAAGCGCTAAGGCCATATGCTTACTGAGGCATTACTGATGGCTGACTGACGGACTTACTCAGGGACTTAGTAATGGCGGTAGTGCTTTGTCACTTACTTACTGATGCCTTACTCATGGACACATGCGGACTAATAGTGATTTAGTCATCGCCGAGGACTCAGGTTTAAACCCAGTCCTTGAGCAGTATATAAGTAGTAAGTGGGGACGGTAGAGTTCCTCACTTTAGCATCCTCAGATTCCCTCTTCTAGGAGTGGTTCCCTGTTGATAGCTAGAGTAATCACACTCCTTTGTTTTGAGTTGTCTCTTGCCTTTCGCGGCATAGTTGTGTCTATCTATGGCTATTCCCTGTTTAGGGATAGTCCTTGTTCACTGTTGCTGGTTGAGACGTACTTCGCCAGCGTCGGCTCTCGTCGCACGTCAAAGTCGTTCCTGCACAGGTCACGTGCAGAAGGTTTCGTCTGGCAGCAAGCGCCATTCGTTACACACTTGGTGGGTAATTCCAATCGATAGTTGACAGGGGACATCACCTGGATGATCTGGAACGGTCCATGTCGTTTGGGCACAAGCTTGGCGCTTGGCTGATGCGTCCTCAGGTGACGTCCTTCTAACCATACGCGATCCCCAATTTGGAATTTGGGCATATCTTTATGTGATACCCATGACTTCTGGGCTTTGATAATTTGTTTTTGAGCGTGTTCCCGTGCCTGTTTGAACTGATCAAGGCACAACGCCACTTGCGGCATAGGGCTGGGCGTTGAATTCCAATCAGCACGAGGATTATGCCCCATCAATAGGAAGAATGGAGACTGCCCTGTGGCTTCGTTAGGCCAATTGTTATGCGTGAACTCTGCTATTGGAAGATAAAGATTCCAATTGTCTTGTCGTTCATTTACCCAAAAGCGGAGATATTGTTTGAGCCATTGGTTCGTTCGTTCTGATTGTCCATCTGTACGAGGGTGATATGCGGTGGAGATGTTCTGTTTTATTCCCAATTGTTTGCATAGTTCTCTTGTGAACTTAGACGCAAATCTGGGATCTCTGTCGCTAATGATTTTGTTTGGTAATCCATACCGCATGAACACATGTTTGATGTACAACGCTGCTGTTTCTTCTGCGTTGATCTCTTCATTGCAAGGAATGAACACAGATGCTTTGGTACAATCATGATCAGTGACGGTAAGGATCGAATCGTAACCCTGGGCGACAGGTAGTTTAGTGATGAAGTCGAGAGCAATAGTCTCGAAGGGCATAGCTTCCGGTTTAGGGTATATGGGTTGTAGTGAAGCCCTAATAGGGCGATTATTGATTTTGTGCCGTTGGCATTCCGCACAGCCTCTAACGTATGCCAATACGTCTTGTCGGATTGTTGGCCACCAATAGTATCGTTCTACTATCTTGCCAGTTTTGCTTATTCCTGGGTGACCATGTACTGGGGTGTCGTGATGAGCGGAGATAATTGACTTTCGCTCTTGACTTCCCTTGGTAATTACCCTTCTTCCTTCTTTATACCATACCCCGTTGATCCTTTTCAATTTGTGTGGATCTACCCAAGGTTTGATAATGTCTTCATTTTGTTCATCTTCGTGATTGGTTGACCTCATTTCTTCTACCTTGATCGTTGCAAATGACTGATTAGGCATTCCTGTTCGGTGGGTGTTGTTGGTTCGTATGAATATTTTATCAGGTAACACCGTGACGTTTTCATTGTCTTGTTCCCCGTGATCGTAGTCGGGTCGTCTTGACAATGCGTCTGCTCGTCCGTTTGCAGTCCCCTTTATGTGGTGAATCTCGAGATCATATTCTGACAATTCAAGTACTTCCCTCGCAACCCGTCGACTGATCTTTTGTGGTTCTCTCCAATACCGCAAATTCATGTGATCTGAGAATACTTTGATTTTATGGGGTGATCCCGCTAGTAGAGGCCTCCAGTGTCGTAACGCTTTGACTATTGCTAATAGTTCAAGGTCGTAAATGTCGTAATTTCGTTCTGCTGTGTTGAGGGTTGCGGAGTAATAGCCTATAGGATGTCTTTTGCCATCAGTTTTCTTTTGGAGTAACACTGCTCCCACCGCGAAACCTGACGCATCTACTTCCAATTCAAATTGATCTTTCAATACCGGATGTGCCAACACAGGTTCGCTTGTAACCTGTCTTTTCAGTATGTCGAATGCTTGTTGTTCCGTTGAGCCCCATTGCCATTCCGTTGTTTTCTTTGTGAGATTGTTTAGTGGTTTGGCAATTGACGCAAATCCTTTTATGAATAGACGGTAAAAATTGCAAAAACCCAAGAAAGATTGTACGTCCTTCACTTTGGTTGGCGTTGGCCAATTTTTAATGCCCGCGATCTTTACAGGGTCCATACGTGTTACCCCTTTTTCAAGGATTACCCCCAGGTAATCAAGGGATGTCGAATGAAAGGTGCACTTCTCCGGCTTGAAAAATAGGTCGTACTTCGCAGCTATTTTCAGCACATCCCGAACTGCATTGACATGGTCAGCCATATTTGTTCGGGTAGCGATACCGATATCGTCCATATAAACCCGAATAGTGGTCCCTTTTTCGTCATGTTTTGCAATCGTGTCCTGATATATGTGATTCATCATAGTTTGGAATGTAGCGGGGGAGTTGGTTAGTCCGAAGAACATCACCATAGGTTCGAAAAGTCCGTATGGCGTTTTAAACGCCGCTTTGTGTTCATCGCCTGCTTTGATACGAATGTTGTTGTATCCCCACCGTACGTCGAGTTTGGTGTATATATGTGCACCGCTAAGGTCTTTGATGAGGGTTTGAATCAACGGCAATGGGTAATTGTTGCGGATCGTGAATTCGTTAATTCGCCAATAATCCTGTACTGGGCGTAGTTTTCCGTCCTTCTTTTTGACGAAGAAGAATGGAGAGGCGTACTGCGATTTAGAGGGTCGGATGTACCCTTTGTTGAGTTGTTCCGTGATAAAATCACGTAATGGTTTGTCTTCCAATTGAGAGAGTTCGTATATAGAACAGTTGATGTGATCTGGTGCATTGCTTTTGAGTTCAATAGCATGATCCCATTCCCGTGCAGGGGGAAATCGATGGGATTCTTCTTCGCTAAAGACCTTTTTGAAGTCATCATACTCGTCCGGTATTTGGGTCTCTTTGTTGGGTCCTGCAGCTATGGCGAGATCAGTGGCGGCTCCTTTGATAGAGCTGTGCTCCCCTAATTTGGCGACAATATTGTCTTTTGCGGCATCTGAAAGTAGGCGAGCTACTATGTTGACGTCGACCTTGGGATGGCATGATTTGATTACAATTGGTAACACATTTTCATCAATCGTGCCATGCTTCCAACTGAATTTTGGTTCGAAAGTGCTGAGCCATGGGTATCCAAGGAGGAGGTCCTCTTTTCCGATATCCGCTAGGAGGAATCTCATTTTCCTGACAATTCCTTTTGTCAATATTTGTAAATCGACAGAATGAGTGACTGATCCCTTTTTGTTTAGAGTATCATCGATATTGAATAACTGTTTTGGGTTTGGCAATGGGGTTGCACCCAATCCCATTCGTTTCACAAATCGTGGATTTATGAAATTGTCTGTTGCTCCAGAGTCTACTAATGTTTTTATGTCGGCCTTGTTGCTGCTGGTTCGGATCGATACTGGAATTCGCATAGAACGGAAGCGAGTTATGTATACAGCATTACAACGTAGAGCCCTCACCCAGGCCGTCGGGTTTAGGCATCCCCAAAATCCTTGTTCCCCATTAACTCCTGCATTGCCATGGCCTTAAACTCCTCGGTCTCGTTGGCCGCCGTTCGCAGCCAGTCGTTCTTCCTTTCTTCTGTGGTACGATTATCGGCTACCATTTGAGCGATATGGAGATCTTCTCCTGTCTCGGAGCGATCATCCACCACTTCCATACCCCTAGAATTGCTAAAGGGTCTTGGTGGATTTCGTGGTTGACGTGGCTGGGAACAATTGCGACTGAGGTGTCCTTTCTTTTGACAGTTGTAGCAAATTACTTCCCTAAGATCTGGAGGTTGTCTCCTTCGCAGGAACCCCTCGCGAGGCTTGAAAGGTGGTTGCGAATTATTGAGATATGGTCTTGGCTGTGCCAATACGTCCTCTGCATGCGCTAGCCGTCCTCTGGCTCTGGCTCGATCAGCTGACGTATCCATCGCATCTGGATGGCGTCTAAACTGTCTCCAATTTGTTTGCGTTGGTGGAGATGGTCGAGGTTGTATTTTGTACTGATCAATTTTGTTTTTCAAATGGAGATATTGACCTTGGCGTTTAATGGCTGCCCTTTTCCAATCTTCATAATCCGTGGGGTTGTCGTGAAGGTAGATGGTTTCTTGCAATTTGTTTGGCAATCCATTTGCGAATAGATCAAGAACCATTGGTTGATCTATATTGTAGCCAGCATATCTGACCAATTGTTCGAACTTTGCCACGTACACGTCAATATCCCCTCTTTCCATTCTGATCCCCTTCCTTAGTTCTGTTTGTGCTTTCTCTTCCTTGAGAGTGTCTGCATATTGCCTCATGAATGACGAATGGGTGTTGTACCAAAACCAATTGTCCAGAGGATCCCGTCCGTTAACATCAACCTGGACTCGTAGCCAGGCTACCATTGATCCTACCCATTCGGTTACAGCAGTTCCTTGGATGTAGGTGAGAAATAACATAGCTTTCTGATATGGACTGCGCATAATAGAATGGGTTGAATTGATTCCTTCGTATAAGCTCCACTGCATTAGAAATTCTTCTGCTTTTTCACGGTCACCTGCGAAGACCGCAGGTGGGTTGCCGCAAAATTTGTCGTGCGCCGCTGGTAAGGGTGCTTGCATTGCTGGTATTTGTGCTGGCGGGACTCCAAAAGGTGGTCCTGCTCCACCTCCTCCTCCTCCATTACCTCCCCCTCCTCCATTACCTCCCCCTCCTCCATTACCTCCCCCTCCTCCATTACCTCCCCCTCCTCCATTACCTCCCCCTCCTCCATTACCTCCCCCTCCTCCTCCTGCTGGAGGATTTGGGTTAGGTGCTTGATTCTGAGGGTCAGTAAGGGCTCGAAAGGCCGTGACCGTCGGTGCTATCGGTGAAGTGGTGAGCGAGTAAATTGGTTGTGCGGATGAACTCCCCGTGGTTGCTTGGGCTTGAACATGAGAAGTGAGGGTTGCCATTGCTCCTAGGCGTAATGTTTCTGTAGCGATTGCTAGGTTGACTCCTTGTTGTGATGGAGACGTCGATCTTGCTCCAATAGATGCGTTACTCTTAATACTCGGTGATGGGGTGGTGTAGTAGATGATGCTTTAGCGATCTGTGCGTTTTCCAACTCTCGTAGTTCCTCTTGTGTGAGTTCGTTGATGTAGATGTCGCAGCCTAGATCTTCTAAGGCTGCTCGGAAACCTTCCCACTCTCCGTCTCCTTCTGTATGTGGTTGAAACCAGCGGACTTCTACCCAAACGTATCGATCGTAAACAAACTCAACTGCGACGGATCGATTATCCTCTCGGCTCCTTGCGTGATATCCGGTAGTGCCTGTAGTACTACTATACCGGTATTCTGTATTCTTGCGAAATCTTTGTGGTACGTTGTCAGCGCCTCTGTGTTGAAACCAAATGTCATCACAGTTGTGACAACGTTCTCTTGTAGTTTCTGATGACGCCACGTTGAAGCTTGGTCTTAATGTAGCGTTATCACCTAACGCTGGTTCGACTTGAACCGGTCTGTGACGTGATACTCGAGTATACGGATGAATCTTGACTGACACTGGCAACTTAGCTAAGTTGCACTGCCACTAGGTCGCTTGGTAGACACTAGGGTATCCCGAGGGATAAGCTTCAATTGACTGATTGGAATGACGCGAATGGAAGAAGAGGAAGACGATAGTGATGATTCAAGAAGACCAAGCTGAAGAGTCTTGGTCTTCACTACACGACTTATATACAGTTACACGCTGGCTTTAAAGCGCAGCTTGGAATACTGAACCCTAGTACACCTATCCTAGTAATGAGTCATTATCTATCCTGAAACACCGGCGAACCCAAGTGCCGGCAACGCGTAAGTGTCCATGACTAATAAGTGCTTACTATCGTAGTCATAACCGAGTAGTAAGCGTCCCGTACTCCGAGAACTCGTAACGATGATGACCATCAGTCCGCGATATGTCAAACCGTGACATTCCTCCTCTACCAATGAACACATCCTCTCCTCTTCTTCTATCGCCTCAACTATCAAGGAGGACGTACCCTCTGCCGCTGAGGTTGCCACAGCCTTCAGATGTATTGGCCCCGGGGACTTCATCCCCGAAACCCCTGATGTATGCGGATACGACGCTGGAGGATTGGAGGAAGATGCAGAGAAGGTGGCGACGGGAACAACTCCAGATTGCCAGGAGTTCCTTGTTGCACAAACACTTGTCAAGGTGCCAAGCGTCTCGGACATCAGTGAAGTGGTCCGAGTTTGTGGAACTTGTAAGCAATCCGCCCTGTCATGTCCAGGCCACCTTAACTCCCACATCCACTACGACTGTGGAAAACCCATCGATGAATGCATCTGTAACGACAAGTTCCACTTCATCCCTCCGCCGCCAACGCCTCGATATATCAATATCGACTTTCCCCCCAAAGTCATCCTCGACCCCTCCACCTCATGGGGTGTTCACACCCGTTCCATCCTCCAACAACAAGAAGACTCGGACAAAGAAAACGAAGATCCCTCGGCGGTTTCGAGACCCGAAGATGAAGGGGTATCACCTATTACACCACACACTCGCCGGGGACGTCAAGGAGGTATGGCAGCAGCAAAAGGAAGCCCTCTCTTCCCAGATTATCATGGACACCCCACCAACGTCGAGTGACAGAAGGCTAAGGACAAGGCTGAGGCCCCGGACGGATTCGAACTAAATATCCCTCCGCAGTTCATTCCCTTCCGTATGATCATCAACGGGCAACACACAATTGCCAAATACATTCACCTGAAGCCGGGTAACAACGCGATTGTTTTTGGATGTATGAAGAAGGGAGGGGAGATTCAACAAGGTGACGTGCATGCCGCCCCCGATTTCGACGCTGAAGCATGCGATTATATGCATGATCAGTTGCGCTATCTGTGTAACGATTTTGGAGGTCGTCAATGGGTTGATCTGGCCATTGCCGAAATCCCGGATCGAACGCTGGGTGCCGAGATCTCGCGTTATCGGCACGTATCGCAGCGCTATGACGATCTTCACGTGGCGATTACTGCTCTTGAAAATGAGCAATACGCAGTGGGGAATGAGAAGCGCAAGTGTGTCTGACGGCTTGAAGAGGCCAATGCACTTCAACGGGTCATGGATAAGGAGGTGGAGGTATGTCGTAATACTACGATTATCCCTTGGGTTTTCGAATGAGGTCGTTCAACCTAAAAAGGGGGTAATGTCACGTTGACATCGTTTTGTTGCTGACTTCAAAGGAGGACGAGGATTTCGGAGTTCGGAACTGCTTACTATTTGGTTATGACTATGATAGTAAGCATATATTAGTCATGGACACTTACGCGTCGCCGGTGCTTGGGATTACCGGTGTTTCAGGTATTATTAGAACAGACACTTACTCATTACTAGTATCGTTGTACTAGGGTTTGTTTTCCAGCTGCGCTTTAAAGCCAGCGAGTAACTGTATATAAGTTGTAGTATCAAGACCAAGGCTCTTCAGCTTGGTCTTCTCAAATCATCACCTTGTCTCTTGTATACTAGTACCTCGGGTACTAAGTGATCACTCCTCGCTCTTCGCTTTTCATCCTTGTGGACTTTGTCCCTTGTGATTACTTTCGAATACCCAATATCTTCGATTTGGTGTATCAACGAGTCGTTACGTGATTTCTTCTTGTCACGCCTTCACAAGTCGCCTAAGTCAGGCCAGCGTTAGGTGATAACGCTACAAGTCGAGTCAACCACGACCATCAAACAAACACTACCAGGTCCGACCAAACAAATCCAAATAGACACGTCAGTGTGAGCGGATACGGCGAGCGCAATCCAAGCTGCTTGCCACTATGAGTCCCAAACTTGGTCTGAAGAATGGTGCACGAAACTTACCAACACCTCCTAGCCAAAACACACGGATCTGCAACCCAACTGGATCCAAAATCTGAATCGTGAGGTTTCAGTGGGTATTAGAGCGCAACAGGCCTTGCCCATATGAAGGTCACGTGCTCTGAGTCCCACACTATCCTGACACCAGGGATGTGCATAAACCGGTATTTCCCCTCACAATCCAGGCTCTGGCCCAGCTACAGTGCGTCAGACAGGGCTGAATCCTAAATTCTCCTGCTGTCTGGCATTTATTTTTGGGCATGTAGACAATTATAAGAAGCTACATACTGGAAATATAAGTGCCCTCCAAAAAAAGGATAGTGTGGGACTCAGAGCACGCGGCCTTCATATGGGCAAGGCCTGGTGTGCTCTCCTACCCACTAAAACCTCACGATGTTGAATCCAGTATGGGGGATCCGTGAATTTAGCTAGGGGGTCTTCCCAGATGGCTTTGATGAGCCTCGTATTGTTTACACAGTCTTAATCAATATTCAAGTATTTTTTTGCTTATAGCGGCGAGCAACTTTGGTTTGCGCTCGCTATTTTCCACTGACGTGTCTGTTTGGATCTGTTTGGTTGGGCGTGGCAGTCTGTGTTTGGTGGCGGTTGACTTGACTGGGTGTACTCACATCCGGCAACACCATGTCTCTGTTGCTGTGTGGTGGTTGGCTTCAGGTGTGCTCACAATTTCTGGCTCTCAGAACAAGTGGCACAGTATATTGGTTGGGTGGTTTTCCCGTGGTTTAACATGGTGTAAGGTCTGGTGTTGACTGTCCGAGCCCAGGGTGTGGGAAAAAAACCGCCCATGGTGGTGGTTACGGTTCAGCCTCCGACTCATGCGTTAGTTGCGCGTTGAGCTCAGCGCTTACTTCATCGCTGTGAAACAGAGTTGATATAACTTCGGACGGACCACTGCTCACCTGCACCAATCCAATTAGTCATTCCCGAGCCCCAAACCAGTCTGTAAAGTTGTAGGCTCATTGGAACACAGTACCAGTCATCAAGTCATCTGCGATGAGATATTCCGTAACAAATAGGGCTCATTTTCGAGGCTCTCTGGTGGTTAATTATCTAAAGCGTCGGGAGTCCCTTGATGGGAACATCAAAAACTCGGATATGGGGTCAGTCTCAGAAAGGCATACCGTACGCATACATTACGACACCGGCTTCTTTCACCCACCGCATCCTCCCTCAGGCATCAGGCCTATCAGGACTCATTTTGGCAACAGTCGCTACCATCCAAATGGGGATTCCTCAGGCACCATTCGCTGGCCGATAACGCGCCAAACTTCCTTTCGACTGAATCTCCCGGGAGAAACGGCGAAGAGCCCGGAGAACCAGTCGAGGAGTATGATTCTAGGGACTCGAGGCAGGAATTGAAAAGATACAGCCTTAAATACTGGAGCATACCGGTAGATGGGAAAGCCATTATAGTTTAACGACCGAGATTGAAGCGGAATCGGACACCCCTCTGTTCAGTCGCAGACTCGCAACCCGCGGCTCCTAGGTGAGGACAGCGATCTCGGTGAATTCAGTACAACATGGGGTCTACAAAGCCTCCTTGGACCCGAGGATTTTCCAGATGCCTCGCCTTGACAGTCTATGGCAGAGTCATGCCGCTAAGGCGGAGGAAAGGATACCAATGGAGCATTCTCAGCTTCGGAGTAAGCCCATATAATAAGACATTTATTTCCTTGGATTCAGATTGGCTCGTAGCTTGTATGTGGGATTACCATATCACTGTTGTTCAGCAGCTCCGAGACAGAACCGTGTTATTTGGAATGCACGCGTTACAAAACTAAGCCCTGCAGTTTTTCAAAATCAAGCGACCCTAAACCCGTGACCTATGCATGAGACAAAATAAATCACGTAAAACCGAAGAGAAAAGTTTCGCGCGGACGAACAGGATCCCATCCAGTGATCGCAGTGAATCCAGGGGTGTTGCAGCCCGGGTTATTGCCAGACGTAATGTCATTGAGACCTGCGAGGCCCCGGCCGTACAGCCAGGGATTGAGGAAGCCGAGTGGCTTCCTGCCGTTTGAAATCCGGAAGTCATTCAGAAGCGCGACTATCCCCGCAACGATCTGTACATTGACTGTCAGCTACGTGCTCGAGGATGGTCAACGTGGAGAGGTAGATGAAAGGACGCACAGGCGTTGCGCAGCTCGTGCCGCTCACGATATCGGGGACAGATTTGACAATGAACGCTACCCGATGTGACTGCGCTGCGATATCTGGGACTCCGCGGCCATAATAGCTGTGCATATTACGCGGCATGAATAGGTAGCGTTAAATCTCGGCAGCGAACTCACTTGTAAAGGCCGGCATACTGGTTGCCGAGGTTCTGAAGGTACTTGAATACCGCACCGGCCTGGTAATCCTCGCGCGGAAATACTCGCGAGAAGCCGCCCCCGGAGAAGGACATCGCAGCCTCAGGGTAGCCCCTCGTGCCGCCGACACTAGTGACGTAGGGACCTGCAAAACCGCGGTGGTCTGGTGAGCGACTTCCTCCGGTTTTGTATTGAACAAAAGGATATGTAAATTCACACGTACAAGTTGCAGGAAACATAGGAATGAACTGGACATTCCCGGAACTGTCACGGCAGTCTCCATAGCCGACACCGATGTTGCCGCTAGCGACAAGAACACTAACGCCACGCGCACCGAGCTGCGCGAACAACTCGCATATTGTTATTGCATATTCTGGCGGGAACTGCTGCTCGGGATTAGCATATGATATGCTGATCGTTGGCGGAATGTGAGTCAGGCCAAGGAGGTATTTGAGCCACGCAAGGTATGGGTCGTCCTCTGCTGGCAAGCCATCAACGTTCGACCACTTCAAAAGGCCGCCTGTGCTGTAGAAGTATTGTGGAGTCGGGTAGGACATTGCGCTGCAGTACTGTGTGTCCACGCTCGCCTCCTTGCCGGGGCGACTCGGGTCGTACCCACCGCCGTTTAGCCACGAGACAGTGATGGTCGCGGCCACTGCCTCTGAGCGATAGGCAGTCATGAACTGCTTAAGATCTGCCGGGCTCGGGTACTCATTCGTGAGGCCCAAGATTCCGATGGCGTTATATCCCCCCGCCGTAGGCACGTAAGCTTTCGTCTTGTATAGAGAGCGCACGATCTCTGGTGTGACCATATGGAAATCGTCCCTCGACAGCACTTTCACGAGCTCATCCGATGTCGCATTCGTCATAACTGCTGCTTCTTCGGTAGAGCGCTTGCGCAGTGCCTGCAGTGGAGTATGCGGGGACGCGAAGAGCGTCGTTGGCGCGACTGTTCGTACGTGCGTGTGTAACGCCGCAGGGAGTGAGTAGTTCACAGTGCGGAGAATGGTCTCCGAGTCTGTCTCAGTCGTCCCTGTGAGTTTATAGATCTGGTACGACGCGGAGAGGAGCTTGTCAGCTTGAGACACAGGAACAGCGGTGATGGTCAGCCAGCCTCCGCCATGTGACCTTGAAATGGAGGAAGGCTGTACACCGTGGTGTTCAAGCCAGGAGTGGACGAGCTCAAGGGTGTCTCGGTGAGGTGCGACCAGTTCAGCGACCTGCTCCCGGGACAGATGGGCGCCATATCTGAGGCGGAGAAGCATGAAAAGTGAGTTCAAGCGTGAGGGAATGAGTGGTGAGGACGACATGCTTCTGATGCTCGGGGTCGCTGGCCTCATAGAGTGCATCAATCAGAGCATTCTCACGGTGTGGCTTGAGCGAAATATAAAGATTGATTGTTGCGCCAGCGGGAGGAGGGCCAAGATTTTCCCAGTTTTCTGGGACGGTGTTCCACGTGTGCTTTACACGTATGTCACTCCAAAATGGTGCAAGAGGCGTCGCGAAGCTGTTGAAGGGCACCGCGAATATGACGGAGAGCACTGAGAGCCAGAGGTAACCCATGATCAGAGGGAGTCTCTGGTAGTAAAAATGGCGTGATGTCAAGACTTACATTAAATACGAGAATCCTACTGGCAGGTGAGAAGTGGAGCCTTTCTTGTATGGTCACGGTGCAACCCAGGATCACGACCGAGGTAACTTAGGAGGATAATTGTCGCAGACTCGTAACCCGCGGCTCTTGGCCCGACGTTAAACTATATGGGGTAAGATATGCGAGTGACCTAAATAGGCATCCCTCACGTTTCTTTCGCTGGGACAACTTGAGCGCGCAGACCTTCATTCTGACTGAATCTCCTACGTCTCTCCTCGTTTACTCACCTCGATTTATTTACTTCGCAGTCTAAAGCGTTCTCTACGAGAGGGTGTAAAACCTGACGTCCCCCCACCAGAACAGAAGAATTCCACATGCCAATGGTCAAGGCAGCTAGCTCTTCAACACGGTTGTTTCGTCAACCGCCTCATCCAGCTAACCATCAACCCTCCTTCCATCACCTGCGCAAAACCAAAAGCGGACGATGCGCATCGTTCCTGAATGCAGACCTGCAAACGCGAATGCCGCTGGCACACGGATCACGGTCTCGGAGGAGCCAAGCAAAAATTTCTGTTCTCCCACTCAGTCGCACGCGGGTTGCCGGTGCCGTTCGCCTCGCACCTGAGACACCTCCCACTGGCACATCTGCAACTGCGTTCGCGCTGTCCCTTGTCGCGGAGGACAGCACGACTCTGAAGCCGTCCGCGGTCCCCCCTCCAGCCAAGGACGTCGTCCCGGCCTAGCCATCCTACCACCGGCACTAGCAAACCGGGTGCGCGTCGTCGATGGCATCAGCGGAGTCTGACGACCAGCCGCACCGGTGCTGTTGCGCCCAATACCGGATCGCACGACGGGTGTGTGAGTGTCAATTTGTCGATCTGCCCGTGCGATACACGGCCCGCGCTTCTGCGTCATATTCGATGCGCCAGGGAATGTGTCGGAAGGGAAGGGGAAGAGATTCAAGGTGGTGGATGTGTTCCCAAAACAGGTCGAGACGCTCAAATCGGAAGCGGGCGACGGTTGGTTGAAGGTGTTCAGTCAGATCCTCACCGGAGGTGTTTAGTATATGTCTGTCTCTTTTTTTACTTATGTCCCAGGATCCCATCACAGGTAAACCCCATATTACGGGTTCACCCACAACGACGGTTTGGAGATAGTGAGACTGGTCCGCTGTTTCGCTTCAGGTAAGAAATACTCCAACAGACGTTCGTAGCCATCTCCTTCGGATTGCTTGTATCTAGTGGGTCACCGTGCCCAAGGTGGTAGCTCATGCGCTAGCGCGAACATCACCATGTTGGTCCGAGGCCCAATAGCAAAACTTGAAGTTACTCGTGGTTTCCCGTCAGGCCCGAGGCCTCAGGATTTCAATTGTCAAGTATGGTGCTCGAAGTCTTGCTCGAAGTCAACTGATGAGGCCTATGAAGCCTATGAGGTCCCGGCATATCGCGTTGAGTGATTGCGGTCACAGTCAAGTCAAGCCCTAGTACATTCAGTCTTGGCATCAGCAACTTGGTGAGATCGTTGACTTGATCGTTGAACGATCTCAGTACCAGCGCTCAGCACCAATGCGCCCCCAGTGATGATATCGATGACGCGGGACTTAAATACTACTGCACTACAACGCGTTTCGAAAATACGCTTTCTGGTCAGTACCCGACGAGGTCACCGTACGGCTAGGTGAAGACACAGGCAAGTTATGTTACAGTAACTTAGCTGGGCTGCGCAGACGATCGCTTTTGGCAATCGACATGCCCTTATATGTGGAGAGACGACAACCCAAACATACACGACATACGAGTTTGACATTTATCTTCGAATGTTCACAGGACCAGGAAGAAGTGGTGCTTTGGTTGACCACGAGGCCGCATTGCCCGTAGCGTGACTATCTCACAGCGCTAGTGACTCCTGTGCGCCTTCGTCCCTACCACCTCGCACATCCACTACCGAATTCCCCAACTTAGCTCAGCGTATTGAAGGAACGTCTACAAATGCCTGCTATATCATTTCAAGTGATCCTGGACAAAGCTCTCCCCCGACGCTTTATATAATTAGCCACCAGAGGGCCTTGGAAATGTGCCCTAATACTTACTCGAAAGGAATATCTCATCGCAGACCACTGGATGACTGGTACCGTGTTCCAATGAGCATACACCTTTACAATATCCGGACTGCATTAGGGCTCGGAAATGGCGAATTGGATTGATGCAGCCCACCCAGGTGATGTTGCCGCTATCCGACGTTATCCACGACCATGAGCTGGTCCAACGTTGTTGGAGGCCCGATTCGGACCCCGGTTCCTTGTTGAGGAGGATTACCCCTTTCGTGACCATAAGTTACAGTAACGGATCGTCCTCCGGACCGTGTTTCAAGTTTCAACCTCTTCGCATCACAACGGGACATCAACGTATCAACAGTCCCTACTAGATGGTCATTCTTATATTTTCTGAAAGTACATCTCCGCCAACAATCGGGAGTGCGAGTAGCTCGAGGAGTTCTCAGCGATCAGCCCCCGCGACGTCACGGTGCACAAGAGGAATTTACAAGTCCATGAGGTGCACGTTGAGTTCCGCTCCGTGCACATCTCGCTCATCCACATCGTCGACCTCTTCATGTCTCCGATCGTCCCAAGGGGACGCGGCGCTATCTACTATCCCAAAAGTGCATCTCCGTGTCGCAATCACTCCTTGCAAGACTAAGCTCGAAGCGCGCGAACGTGAAGGTTGGAGCGTCCTTCCTCTGTCAGCGAGTTGCTTTCTGTTCTGTATACCTATTCCCTCCTGCTCTATTCAACGTGTATGGATGCGACCCACCCAGTCCTCACACTGAGGTCCAGCAGCATCCATGGCCTGCTCGCGCTGCCAGATCCGATCACGCCAGTCATTTGTATGGGTCTAAAAAGTTCGCGTAGCACTTGCCCGCGGAACAACAAAGATATGGTAGAAGCCTCAGAAAGGCATACGCATACACCGACACCGGCTTCTTTCACCCACCGCATCCTCCCTTTGACCTCATTTTGGCACCATCTCGCTACAGTCACTACCATCTAAATAGGCATTCCTCAGGCACCTTTGGCTGGCCAATAACGCGTTGAACTTCCTTCTGACTGAATCTCCCGGGAGAAACGGCGAAGAGCCCGGAGAACCAGTTGAAGAGCATGATTCTAGGGACTCGAGGCAGTAGTTAAGAAGATACAGCCTGAAATACTAGAGCATACTAGCATATGGGAAGCAGTGCCATTATGGTGTAACCCAGAGTCAGGACCGACATTGAAGCGGAATCGGACGACCCTCTGTTCGCAGTCGCAGACTCACGACCCTCGGCTCTTGGGTGACGCCAGTGATCTCGATGGATTCAATACAACATGGGGCCTACGAAGCCTCCTTGGACCCGAGGACTTCCCAGATTGCGAGTCAACGCTTCGACTGTCACGCCGATGAGGCAGAGGAAAGCATACCAATGGTGCATCCTCAGCTTCGAAGTAAACCCATATGATACGACGTGTATACCGTAAATAATAATATATTTATTTCCTTGCATTCAGATTGGCTCGTAGCTTGCATGTGTGGTTGTTCAGCGCTCAGCAGCGGCTGCGAGACAGTTCGTGTTTTTTTTAATGCTCGCGTTACAAAACTAAGCCCTGCAGTTTTTCAAAATCAAGCGACCCTAAACCCGTGACCTATGCATGAGACACAAAATAAATCACGTAAAACCGAAGAGAAAAGTTTCGGGCGGACGAACAGGATCCCATCCAGTGATCGCAGTGAACCCAGGGGTGTTGCAGCCCGGGTTATTGCCAGACGTAATGTCATTGAGACCTGCGAGGCCCCGGCCGTACAGCCAGGGATTGAGGAAGCCGAGTGGCTTCCTGCCGTTTATAATCCGGAAGTCGTTCAGAAGCGCGACTATCCCCGCAACGATCTGTACATTGACTGTCAGCTACGTGCTCGAGGATGGTCAACGTGGAGAGGTGGATGGAAGGACGCACAGGCGTTGCGCAGCTTGTGCCGCTCACGATATCGGGGACAGATTTGACAATGATCACTATCTGATGTGACTGCGCAGCGACATCGGGGATTCCGCGGCCATAATAGCTGTGCATATTACGAAGCATGAATAGGTAACATTGAATCACGACAGCGAACGCACTTGTAAAGGCCGGCATACTGGTTGCCGAAGTTCTGAAAGTACTTGAATACCGCACCGGCTTGGTACTCCTCGCGCGAAAATAATCGCGAGAAGCCGCCCCCGGAGACGGACATCGCGGTCTCGGGGTTGCCCCTCGTGCCGCCGACACTAGTGACGTAGGGACCTGTAAAACCGCGGCGGTCAAGTGAGCGACTTCCTCCGGTTGTGTATTGACCAAAAAGATATATAAATTCACACGTACAGGTCGCAGGAAACATAGGAATGAACTGGGCATTCCCGGAACTGTCACGGCAGTCTCCATGGCCGACACCGTTGTCACCGGTCGCGACGAGGACACTAACGCCACGCGCACCGAGCTGTGCGAACAACTCGCATATTGATATCGCATATTCCGGCGGGAACTGTGGCTCGGGATTAGCGTATGATACGGTGATCGTTGGCGGAATGTGAGGCAGGTTAAGGAGGTATTTGAGCCACGCAAGGTATGGGTCGTCCTCTGCTGGCAAGCCATCAACGTTCGACCACGTAAAAAAGCCACCTGTGCTGTAGAAGTATTGCGGAGTTGGGTAGGTCATTGCACTGCAGTACTGAGCGTCCAAGCTCGCCTCCATGCCGGGGCGGCTTGGGTCGTACCCACCGCCGTTTAGCCACGAGACGGTGACTGTCGCGGCCACTGCATCTGAGCGATAGGCAGTCATGAATTGCTTAAGATCTGCCGGGCTCGGGTACTCATTCGTGAGGCCCAAGATTCCGATGGCGTTATGTCCCCCCGCCGCAGGCACGTAGGCTTCCGTCCTGTATAGCGCACGCACTATCTCTGGCGTTACCTCAGGGAAATCGGCCCTCGACAGCACTTTCACGAGCTCATCCGATGTCGCATTCGTCATAACTGCTGCTTCTTCGGTAGAGCGCTTGCGCAGTGCCTGCAGTGGAGTATGCGGGGACGCGAAGAGCGTCGTTGGCGCGACTGTTCGTACGTGCGTGTGTAACGCCGCAGGGAGTGAGTAGTTCACAGTGCGGAGAATGGTCTCCGAGTCTGTCTCAGTCGTCCCTGTGAGTTTATAGATCTGGTACGACGCGGAGAGGAGCTTGTCAGCTTGAGACACAGGAACAGCGGTGATGGTCAGCCAGCCTCCGCCATGTGACCTTGAAATGGAGGAAGGCTGTACACCGTGGTGTTCAAGCCAGGAGTGGACGAGCTCAAGGGTGTCTCGGTGAGGTGCGACCAGTTCAGCGACCTGCTCCCGGGACAGATGGGCGCCATATCTGAGGCGGAGAAGCATGAAAAGTGAGTTCAAGCGTGAGGGAATGAGTGGTGAGGACGACATGCTTCTGATGCTCGGGGTCGCTGGCCTCATAGAGTGCATGAATCAAAGCATTCTCCCGATGTGGCTTGAGTGAAATATAGAGGTCGATTGTTGCGCCAGCGGGAGGAGGGCCAAGACTTTCCCAGTTTTCTGGGACGGTGTTCCACGTGTGCTTTACACGTATGTCTCCCCAAAATGGTGCAAGAGGCGTCGCGAAGTTGTTGAGGGGCACTGCGAATATGACGGAGAGCACTGAGAGCCAGAAGGAGTGCATGATTGGAGGGAGTCTCTGATGGTAAAATTGGCGTGATATCCGGTCCTAAATACGGGAAGCCTACAGGCAGAAGCGGAACCTTTCCTGTATGGCACAGCCCAGAATCACGACCGAGGCAACTTAGAAGCATAATTGTCGCAGACTTGTAGCCCGCGGCTCTTGAGCAAAATGCCGGTACAGCAGTTTTCATATTAGTTGTCACCCCTACCATTTTTTTCACGTAGGCGGGATTCAAATGGGTGTTCCGGCTGCTGTGCCGCCCCGCAAAAATTATTCGAGTAATTAAAAAATGAATATATGTAATCTACTTATCCGACACATAGCATATATTCATATCGAATGGGGTATTACAAATGGCGAGGTTGAAAATCGATGAGGGTTCACGCACACAGCAAGAACATACACGTAAGCAAAGCTACCACTAGGCGTCGTCGTTGCCGACCCAAACCTTGCTTGGACGAGAACGCAGTGAATTGATGGGACACAAGTTGTTGTCGGATACGTGTGACAAATACATAATATTCCAAAAAGATTAAATTTATCTAAAATCTCCACCTTTTTTATTAAATGACTTAGGAGATGTTAGGAGAACCTTATGAGTAAGGAGACAGTCAGGAGATGTTTTGGAAAATGTTAGGACGTAGGAGGTTGTTAGGAGATAGGAGAGTGAACGCTGCGCAAGATAACACTCTGTTTGCGAAGACTATGGCGTGTTTGTTCGTGCAAGATTTTGACACAGTGAGTACGTAATTATCACTTGCCAAAGACCTTGCCAAGCAAGGTGACAATGCCCGCAGAGGGCCCAAGACTCACTGTTTTTAACAAAACCAAAATATATATTTCTATTTGTAAAAATACATGGCTAGTCTACAGTGTGTTCATCTGAAAGGGTATCAGTATCGACCCCTTCAACTCGTGGTCGTGTTGTGGTCGTGGTGGTGGCGGATGTTCCTGTGCCATGCCGGTGATGCTCATTCTACGTCTCCCTCACCGCCTGCGTCATCGTCGCTGCTGTTGCAGTCGTATTCGCGGCATCATTTTCCTTGGTGTCCGAGTCATCGTAGCAGTTGTTGTAGGCTGTAGCTTGGGTGGCGATGCAGTGGTGATGACTGATATCAAGGCGGAGAGGCGGTCAGCAGCGGTGGCAGTGAGCTGGTTGGTGCAGATCTGAGGGCGTGATTCCCTAGCTGACGGGCGTGCAAGGCAGTGGGATGGTAGTGGCAGAGGAAGGCAGGAGGAGGGAAAGGGCTCTGGGAGCGAACACCGTGCCGGATAACGCTAGAGCGCTGACTCAGATTCTGTGAACCTCTTGATCGAACATACACCGATCCCTTTGTATTCACGATTTTCTGAAGCACACAGCCCCTCAAGCGACATAAATATAACTCGTTGAGGAGGGTTTGAGGGATATAGCTGAACAAAAGTCGGTTGGGAGGGAAGCTGGCGCAACTGCCAAGCATGGATAACTATTCTATAACCTAATTTTTCGAGATAACCCGATTTCCTGAGAATTTCTACTGGACTTAATTACGAACCCCGCTTTTAGTTTCAGAAGTCCGGCTGTGTATTCGAAATGAGGGGTGACAACTAATATGAAAACTGCTGTAAATGAGGCAAATTCGGTGCGTTACTAAACTCTGTACGTAATCGTCTCGACACCAGTTCGTTCACCCACTGGCTGCTCCCTCTGGCAGCTTTCGCTGGCCGACAACGCGCAGACTTTCATTCCGACTAAACCCCCTACATCTCTCTTTGTTTACTTATCTCGATTTAATTGCTTTGCAGTCTAGAGCAGCTCTTTACGAGATGGCGTAAAACCTGACCTCCCCCACCAGAACAGAAGAATTCCACATGCCAATGGCGAAGGTGACTAGCTCTCGAGCAGGGTTTTTTTCACCAGCCTCTCTTCGCACCAACCGCCACCGCCCCTTTCCACCACCGGGGTAAAACCAAAAGCGGGCGATGCGCCTCGTGCACCTGAACGAAGACCCGACAACCGCGAATGGTCTCGGAGGAGCCCAGTAAGTATTTCGGTTCTCCCACTCAGTCACCACGCAAGTTGCTGGCGTCGAAAGCCCCAATACTTAACGCACCTCCCGCGCTCGGAACTGTGTTCGCGTTGTCCTTACCGCGGAGGACAGGTACGACTCTGAAGGCGTCCGCGGTCCCCCTCCGGTGAAGGACGTCGTCCCAGCCCTGCCATTCAACCACCAGCTTTCGCAGACTGAGTTTGCGCCCTCGCTTGATTGCATCAGTGGAGTCTGACGACCCGCGGTCTTCGGTGCTGTTGTGCCCGACACCGGACCGCACGACGAGCGTGCGAGTGTTGACTCGGCGATCTGCCGCACGACACACGCGCACTGGATCGTCCATGTTCGAGGCGCCGGGGAATGTGCAGGAAGGGACGGGGGAGGAGATCAAGGAGGCAGATGTGTTCCCAGCGCAAGTTGACGCGCTCAAGTCGGAGGTGGGCGACGGTTGGTTGAAGGTATTCAGTCAGAGCCTTACCGGAGGTGTTTAGCATATGATGTATCTTTTCGTACTTATATTCTGGGCAGGTAAGATTTATATTTTTACGAGTCACCCACAACGACGGCTCGAATATAGTGAGACTGGTCCGCTGCTCCTTTGCAGGTAGTAGGAAATACTTCGACACGGCAGAAGTTCGTAGCTATCTCCTTCAAGTTGCTTCTGTCTGGTGTGTCACCGTGCTCGCGGTACCCAAGGTAGTAGCACATACACTAGTGCGAGCATCATCACGTTGGTCCGCGGCTCAATAGCAAAGCTTGAAGTTACTCGTGGTTTCCTTTCAGGCCTGAGGCCTCAGTATCTCAAATTTCAACTGTCAAGTATGGAACTCGAAGTCAACTGGTGAGGCCAGTGAGGTCCCGGCAAGGGTCCTGGTCACAGTCGAGTCAGGCCCTAGTACATTCACAATCTCACCATCAACGCTCAGCAGCAATGCACCTTGAACCAGATAGTAGTGGTGACGTGTGACTTGCATACCGGTACCCGACAAGGCCGCGGTACGGATAGGTGAAGTCACAGGCAACTTAGTTTGGCTGTGCCATCTGTGGCCATTGAAGGAGAGACGACAGCCCGGACATACATGATATACGAGTTTGATATTCATCGAGTGTACACAGGCCCGGGAAGAAGCGCCCGGGTGCTTTCATTGACCACGAGGTCGCATTGCCCGCGTCTCACTGTGCTAGTGCCTGCTGTGCCCCCCCTTCACCTCGTACAACCACTACCGAATTCGCCAACTTAGCTCAGCGTATCTCTTCGAAGAACTTCTACGAATGCCTGCTATATCATTTCAAGCGATCCTCGATAAAGCTCTCGACGACTACCGCGAGCAGATTGGTGTAGAACTCGACAAGCACCCTTTCGCTGACAAACTTCAAGGCAAAGATTCTCCCGATGACGTCCTTAAGCTACTTGACGACAAGGCAAAAACATTTAAAGTCTATCGGGATGGAAATCGCAAGTTGATCAACTGGCTTAGCCCAGTAGTGCGAGTCATTCATATGCTTTCTGGCGTTCTTGGTGAAGCTGTGAGCTAAATGTGCTAAATAAGCTAGTCTTTCCTCCTGACATTTTCATCGTTCTGTTACCAGGTTCCATTCCAACCAGCAAAGGCGATATTTGTTGGCGTAGATATTCTAATCACGGTGTGTCCTTAACGTTCTCCAATCCACATACATATATCCTAATCCGCAAACACCAGGCAGCCGACGGAGTCAGCTCAGGCTACGATGCGCTTGTCGATTTGTTTGAATGTATCGGGAATTTCCTCAACCGTCTTCGGATCTATACAGATGTCCCGATGTCCCCTTCGATGACGGATATAATCGGAAGGATCATGGTCGAGTTACTGTCTGTGTTTGCCCTCGCTACCAAGCAAATAAAACAAGGAAGATTCAGTAAGTGGATCGCTATCTTCGATGCACGATGGCTCAAGATGGTATAGAGAAGTTCGCAAAAAAGTTGCTAGGAGAAAGAGAGATCGAGGCTGTGCTACAAAGGCTTGACCGTCTCACTCAGGAGGAGGGCCGGATGACCACCGCACAGACCCTAGAGACCGTCGCACAGACCCTGGAAGTGGTCCACGGACTTGTGAATAACGTGAAAATAGTCATGAATGGTACGCAAAGTTTGTTACGCTTGTTTCTGGCGTGTAACTGAGGTATTGTTGTCTTGGTACTAGACGGTAAAGCGTCAACGGACGGCATCTTGAATGCTTTGAGTATGCCTTTACCACGTTCGCAAAAGAGTGTTGTACGAGCTGACCACGGCGATAGATGCGATGCAGCAAATATCGAGTGATATAAACAAGATGAAACGTTCGTTAGAATTATGCTCCTATTATCAATTGTTTGGCGCTAAGACGGTTTGCAGGCGACCAGATACATAAAGACTCCAAAACTTGGCTTTTCCCCCCAGATCCGTCGAAAAACTACAACCTTGGATGCAAAGCCCATCAAAATGGAACCGCCACATGGTTTTTCGGAGGGAGCGTCTTTGATGAATGGAATGCAAAGGGTTCCCTTCTTTGGATCCATGGAAAACGTGCGTTTTCAAAATCAGCCTTGCGACGACTCTAATACCTTCTGCATCACTTAGCGGGTTCTGGAAAGAGCATTTTGCTGTAGGTCTTGCCTCACTACCTCCGTTTATAGGCTTTCATGCCCTGACTAGTTCATCAATCATCCGAAAAATCGACGGCAAACGCAAGGCGGGATTAGCGTCAATGGCATACTTTTATTTCGATTTTAGGGATACCGAGAAGCAACACCTGCGCGGTCTCCTTTCCTCTCTTATTTTTCAGCTCAGCGCCAAGTCTGATCCCTGCTATCGAATTTTATCCCGATTGTATTTGGATCACGCCGGAGGCGCAGAGGAACCTTCGGAAGACGCACTCTCGGAATGTCTCGTGGAAATGCTCGAGGTGCCAGGACAGCCTGCAATGTACATCATTATTGATGCTCTCGATGAGTGCCCCAACATCTCCGGGATACCGACTGCGCGGCAACAAGTGCTCGAGTTTTTAGAGCACCTTGTCAACTCAAACCTTCCAAATGTGCACATATGCGTCTCTAGTCGCCCAGAGGTGGACATTCGAAACACTCTTGAGCCCTTGGCGCCGTTCCGCATGTCCCTTCACGATGAAAGCGGACAAAAGGAAGATATTTGCTCATACGTCAGCGCGGTCGTGCACTTTGATCAGAGGATGCGAAGATGGAGAGACGAAGATAAACAGTTGGTGATTGATACGCTCTCGGATAAAGCAGATGGGATGTAAGTGATCGCCATTATGGTTTTTCAAAAAAATAATATTGGTTTAACCAATGCGGCCTTCAGGTTCCGATGGGTTTTCTGCCAGTTGGAGATCCTGCGTTGGACCTTACCTATGGATATTCGAAGCTCTTTGGATGACATGCCTAGGACGTTAGACGAAACGTACGAACGCGCGTTGCTGGAAATTAAGGGGGCGATGCGACAGCATGCACAGCGGCTCTTCCAATGCCTTGCCGTGTCAATCAGACCACTTCACGTGGAGGAGCTGGCCGATATTTTGGCAGTTCGCTTCGATGAGGAAACACTCCCCAGGTTTAACCCCGACTGGCGACTAGGTGATGCAGAGGATGCTGTTCTTTCTGTCTGCTCCAACCTCATCAGCGTCGTCGATATGGACGGATCCCAAGTTGTCCAATTTTCTCATTTTTCAGTAAAGGAGTTCCTGACCTCAGATCGTCTTGCCACCGCGACGGAGGATCTTTCAGGATATCACATCGTTCCCCACTCAGCGCATACTATCCTTGCCCAAGCGTCCCTCAGTGTCTTACTCCAGCTTGACGATCACATCGACCGAGACGGCATAAAAACCTTCCCACTGTCCAGTTACGCTGCTCAATACTGGATCGACCATGGCCAGTTTGAGGGCGTATCACCAGCTATTCAAGTTGCCATGGAATACCTTTTTAATCCAGACAGACCGTACTTCGCCAGTTGGGTCTGGATATATGACATAGATGACCCTTGGAGAGGAGAGATGCCCACGACCCACCCAGAACGACCGCAAGCGACGCCGTTATATTACGCTGTGCTTTGTGGATTCCGCCGGCTCATAGAACACTTGATTGCCAGCTACCCAGGGGATATTGATGCCAAAGGAGGGTATTACGAGAGCCCGCTGTCAGCTGCGTTCATCAAGGGAGACACCGACATTGCACTGTTACTTCTTCAGCGAGGCGCGGATGTGAATGTTTTAGACAAGACCGGCAAAAGCCCCCTGCACCGGGAAGCGGACGGCGGACGGATTGACATTGTGGATTTGTTACTCAAACACAATGCTGATGTCAACCTACAAGCCACCTCGAGCGGCATGACTCCGTTAGTATTGGCCTCCTCTGCAGGAGAAATGGGGATATCGTGTCTACTACTGCAGCATGGTGCGGACGTGAACTCCTGCAGCAAAAGTGGCTATTCTTCATTACACGGAGCCGCACGGAATGGTCATCTGGATGTCGTTCGGTACCTGATTGAAAGTGGTGCAGAGGTAAACTCCCATGACAACACCGGGGAGACCCCCTTGTTTTTGGCATCGTTCATGGGTCATGTCCAGAATGCGGAACTGCTCATTCGACATGGCGCGGATGTGGGCTCTCGTGCCAACGACGGTTGGACTCCTTTGCATGCCGCGTCGCAAGATGGCCAAGTCAGGATAGCAGAACTGCTCATTCAACATGGCGCAGACGTGGGCTCTCGGAACAATGACGACCAGACTCCTTTACACCTGGCATCGCAAAATGGCCATGCTGAGATAGCAGAACTACTCATTCGACATGGGACAGATTCCTCCTGTGATAACGATGTCACTGAACAGACACCTTTATATCCAGCATCGCGTTCGGGGCATGTCAATGTAGCTGAACTGCTCATTCAGCATGATGGCGCAGATGTGGGCTCTCGTGATAATAGTGGACAGACTCCTTTGCATGAAGCGTCGCATGGGGGCCATGTCACGGTGGCAGAATTGCTTATTCAACATGGCACAGACGTGTGCTCCCGTGATAAAGACAATTGGACTCCTCTGCATGCAGCGTCGCAAGAAGGTCACATCACGATAGCAGAACAACTCATTCGCCACAGCGCAGATGTCGGCTCTCGTTCCAACGACGGTTGGACTCCTTTGCATGCAGCATCGCATCAAGGCCACAGCACGATAGCAGAACTGCTCATTCGACATGGCGCAGATGTCGGCTCTCGGGACAAAGACGATTGGACTCCTTTGCATGCAGCGTCGCGTCAAGGTCACGTCAAGATAGCAGAACTACTCATTCGACATGGCACAGACGTCAACTCCCGTGATAACAATGGTTGTACACCCTTATATTCAGCATCGCGTTCGGGGGATGTCGAAATGGCAGAAGTGCTCATTCAACATGGCGCAGATGTGGGCTCTCGTCGTGACGAAGGTCGGATTCCTTTGCATGCAGCGTCCTATAGGGGCCATGCCAAGATGGCAGAATTGCTTATTCAACAAGGGGCCGATGTGCTCTCTTGTGATAACAAAGATTGGACATCTTTGCATGGGGCGTCACAAGAAGGTCACATCGAGGTAGTAGAACTGCTCATTCGACATGGCGCAGATGTGGACTCTCGAGACAACGAGGATTGGACTCCTTTGCATGCAGCTTCGCAAGAAGGTCACGTCAAGATAGCAGAGCTCCTCATTCAACGTGGCGCAGATGTGGACTCTCGTGACGATAGCGGTCTGACTCCTTTGCATCAGGCGTCATCTCGGGGCCACATAGCTGTGGTAGAACTACTCATTCAATGTGGTGCAGATCTAGGTTCTCGTGACAACAAAAGTCAGATTCCTCTGCATCGAGCAGCATTCAAGGGCCATCTCAACATCGTGAAGCTCCTACTCACGTGTGGTGCAGATCGCAACATACGTGATAACAAGAATAGGAAACCTTTTGACCTGGCCTTCGACAATGAGAAATTCGAGGTTGCAAACTTTCTCTCCCAATCTGCAATGTCTCTGGACGGAGAAGTGAATCCGACCACGTCATCGACCGACCACCGAAATCAGCGCCCAAATATTGTGCAGTCACCGCGACCACATGGAGGAAATATGAAACCCCCCAACAACGAGCAGTCTCAGGCTTCGGTGTGCAGTGCGGCAAGAAGTGGGAAAGTTGCCGCTGTACGCTCATTACTTGACAACGGTTCGGATGTCGATGAAAGGGATGACCTTCGCCAGACCGCATTGTCTGTGGCGTCTAAGCTTGGGCAACTCGCGGTGGCAAAATTTTTGATCGAACGTGGGGCGGATGTGAACTCCCGAGACGCACACGGTTCGATCCCTCTGCACAATTCGTCACAATATGGTCATCTTCACGTCGTGCGGTTATTACTTAATCACAATGCCAACCTAAACGCACGCCAAAGGGACCAAAGGACTGCATTGGATCTTGCATCGTACTATGGACAATTTGAGATCGCTGAGCTCTTACTAGAGCGTGGCGCGGATCCGAACGTTCGCAACAGCTATGGTCGAACTCCAAGACAAGAAGCGTTGGCCAGTGGAGACGGCAGGATCGTAGAGTTATTGTCGAGGCATGGTGCTAGGTCATAGCAGAACATGCATCAACAACGTCGGTTCCGTTTTTTCCCGAGTTTCGATTTGTACCGCATTGCTGACGATGCTACCATGAAGATCACCCGGTGCTACTGTGAGTAGAGAAGGACAAAATGGGATGTGGAGGCGGCCCTGATGAGGAACATGGTGGCCCTGAATGTAATACTGTAGCGAAGTTCAGCACGATCGCGATGATTACTAATACCTGCCAGTGGCGCCGATATGTTTGGGTCACCCAATCACGGTCTTGATCACCGTCTAACGTAGTGTACCGAAATACTGTCTTCTTTACTGGTACTTAGTGAGGGCACCTTAGCATACGAATTGTCATTGTAGCTGGACTGCGACCGGTCTGGGCCTAGGGCCTGCACCCCGGAATACAAATGGTTCAAAAAACAAAAAAAAAATACTGTCTTCTTTTTCTCCTCTTCTGATTCGGCTAGCTTTATCATGTGCGTCATTTCGCTGTTCCCTTCGCTATTCCCAGTCCGTGAAGATATACCTCCCCATTGGCTCTCCATGTTACGTTCCCACTGAACGTTGATCCGACTTGGATCCGATGGGTCTTCCTTGCTTCAACTCTGAGCAAAGCGCACGGCTTCTGAACTCAGGAACGACTTTTGAACGACTTGTAAAGGGCGAATAACCAATAAGGTCCCCTAATACCGCCTAGCTTGAGGTCCGTTTCAAGGTGGCAACGCCTAACACTTAAGTTGGCAACAAGATAGTCACAATGAACAATGACTCTGCTATAAGACTGTCTGAACTTCCTGAGAAGAGTACAGGTGGGTTTAAGACAACTAAGCTAGCGAACCATAGCGCAACTTGTATAGTATTTATAGTAAATGTCCGTCAAGCCACAAAAGGCGACACACATAATATGAGTAGTAAATGATAAGCATAGTGACTCACATCAGTCAGCATGAATAAGGCATCAATAAGCCATAAGTAAGCGTCCCCACTAATGAGTGACCAAGCACCTCCAACTAGTGAGTAAGCAACCATGGGGCATCAGTCAGCCCACCTCATCGCATCCGTAAGCGAGAATAATAAGTAACTGTAAGCATAAGTGGGAATGTCATCCACAACACGTCATCTGTCACGATCTGACATCGTCTCGACTTCGGACAACGTCAAAACACGCCGTTGCATGCATGAACATTGGAAAGATTGCCAAGATTACCCAGAGGCACACAAATGGGTAGGCAAAGATCCAGAGTACGACGAAGAAGAGCAGGTACGCGCTCTAGTGTGGAGTCAAGGAACAGACGAAGAAGATTACATTGGAGAAGGAGAAGCGTTGAGGATTGCCCAACTTGTGAGTGGAATGCTAGTTCATGCAGAACCCTCCAGTGCTGGCACCTCTACTGCAGGACGGATGAAGATCACGTGATCATGTCACGTGAAAGTCCCGGGTCATGGCATGTATCTGACCTAATCTATAAGTCATGGGACTCGTTGGATGGAAGGTTATGGAAGACCATGGTAAGCATGAGGTCGGAGGCGGTATTCCCGATAGCCGAAGGTCTGGACAATTCCCAGTATGGGTCGATTCTGATGGAAGGTATTCTGATGCGCTGATATTGCGCCGAGACATTTGTTATCTTGTTATCTTGTGTTATGATGTCATTTGTGAGTCATATGGTTGTCTTTATCTCTGACTCATGTGGGGCCGTATGCCTCATGTACTGTATGTTTCATGATAAGCCCCTGTGGCTTGATGGACAATTCTCATTGGCAGATAAGGTCGTGAGTCGTGTTTACTATAGTTCGAGCTCAGTTAGAATACTGTCTTGGAGTACTATAAGTAGTTGGCAGGTTTCGCCAGTAGTCGATAGCTTAGTTGTCTTGAACTTCCACCTGTATTCCTCTCAGGCATAGTCAAGCATTCTTATAGCAGAGTCATTGGTCATTGTGACTATTCTTCTCTCATTATTCACTTGTGTCAAGAGTTATCTTCAAGTGACGCCGTATAAAGGGACCTTCTGTGGTTATTCCCCCTTTTCGAGTATTTCCTAAGTTGCAAGCCGTGCGCTTGACTGGGAAGTGATAGCAGGAAAGCCTTCGGGTTCAAGTCGAACCAGCGATTGTTGGAATCGTGACATTACAACTAAGCTCTTCTTTTCTTTTCCTTCTATCACATCGTTCACCCCATCATCACATGCTGCAGTTATCACTATTCTTCATTGCTGCATTTATATTCAAGAAACTTGTCCCTCATGCAACACATCTCCCCTGTACCACCTGCAACAAAATCAAACCTCGCAATCGGTTAGACTATACCGGCGAGTGCGAACGTTGCTTTGAAAACAGACTACAAGACGAAGGATATTGGCAAGTACGAGGACGCTGCACTGATGCCCTCTATGATGGGACTGTCGACCCCGACGACCTCGATGAACATGCCGAGGACTGAACAAGCAAGAGTGGTTAGCCGTGCGCCAAGGAAGAGCACGAGCGTTAGCGAAGCTGAGTTGTTCAATCAGCATTGGAAACAAATCAAAGATGACTTCATACTAGAAGAGAAGTTCACCAAGTGGAACCTCAGAAGACTGCGCCGGTCGCTGGAGCTCTGGCAGGAAGCAGTAGAGGAGGAAGTAAGGCAGAAAATAGCTGCAGAGGCAGTTCTGAAGCTGAGTTCAGACGGTCCTCATACCCCATCGCGAAACTCACCTACCCTCGACGAAGAAGCAGAACGCCCTTGGGGATGGCAGTTCAATTATGACGAGTCGGATGAGGAAGAGCCTGGCAAAGCTATAGAATATGCAGAAGGCCCAGACTCAGACGATGAAGACGAGCCTGGTGAGGCTGAGAAACAATACACAGAAGAAGATCCAGACGAAGAAGAAACCATCACAGCAGATGATGAGGATATGTATCCCCCTTGGATTTTGCATCCTAAGGAAAACCGCCAGCCGTGGCGTGATAATAATACGAGCCAGGAAGAAGAAGCGCCTGACGAGGCTGAAGAATACGTAGAAGATGTCAAAAGCCCAGCAGTGGCAGAAAAAGAAGAAAAAGCGGAAGAAGACGACGGGTATGATGAGGCCTGGATGGGCCCACGCGGGGAGTACACCCCCTTTGACCCCAAGTTCATGAACTCAAAGTATTTCAGGGAAATGCCCACAGAGCCCACAGAGGGGTCTAATCCCTGGCAACAACAAGTCGAGGCCGCGAAGCAGTCGCTGGCCCAGTATCATCAAACAGCCGCACCAGCACCAGCCGCTGTTTTACCTGTCCCTGCAATATGGGGCAGACATGCGCAAGACTTTTCAAATACCCAAATTTTCATGGATACCAGTGCAGGAAGAGGGCGCGCAAGAGTCGCCTCTTCAGGTGAAGGAAACGGTCCCTTTGTGGACCTCAGAGTATGTTTTCATTGTGGGGAGGAAGGACACATTCGCCCCTTTTGCCCCAACAGGAAGCAGCCGCGCTGTCGTGCGCGTGCGATCACACGCGAAGGTATAGAAGATGCCTTCAGAAGATTCAAGAGGGCAGGAAGCCCCAAACAGCAAGACCGGCAGAAGAGCCGTCGAGTGCGCTTCAGTGCACAGGAAAAAGTCAAAATATTCAAGAGGGGAAGCCCCCCTTCAGACGTTCGTTCACAATTTTTGTCACCTCATTCAGACGCTGGCCATTTGTCCAGGACAGTGTTAGTCGAGCGACTGCGTGGTCGCAGTCCTGAACGGGAGGTAATGTCACGATCTGACATCGTCTCGACTTCGGACAACGTCAAAACACGCCGTTGCATGCATGAACATTGGAAAGATTGCCAAGATTACCCAGAGGCACACAAATGGGTAGGCAAAGATCCAGAGTACGACGAAGAAGAGCAGGTACGCGCTCTAGTGTGGAGTCAAGGAACAGACGAAGAAGATTACATTGGAGAAGGAGAAGCGTTGAGGATTGCCCAACTTGTGAGTGGAATGCTAGTTCATGCAGAACCCTCCAGTGCTGGCACCTCTACTGCAGGACGGATGAAGATCACGTGATCATGTCACGTGAAAGTCCCGGGTCATGGCATGTATCTGACCTAATCTATAAGTCATGGGACTCGTTGGATGGAAGGTTATGGAAGACCATGGTAAGCATGAGGTCGGAGGCGGTATTCCCGATAGCCGAAGGTCTGGACAATTCCCAGTATGGGTCGATTCTGATGGAAGGTATTCTGATGCGCTGATATTGCGCCGAGACATTTGTTATCTTGTTATCTTGTGTTATGATGTCATTTGTGAGTCATATGGTTGTCTTTATCTCTGACTCATGTGGGGCCGTATGCCTCATGTACTGTATGTTTCATGATAAGCCCCTGTGGCTTGATGGACAATTCTCATTGGCAGATAAGGTCGTGAGTCGTGTTTACTATAGTTCGAGCTCAGTTAGAATACTGTCTTGGAGTACTATAAGTAGTTGGCAGGTTTCGCCAGTAGTCGATAGCTTAGTTGTCTTGAACTTCCACCTGTATTCCTCTCAGGCATAGTCAAGCATTCTTATAGCAGAGTCATTGGTCATTGTGACTATTCTTCTCTCATTATTCACTTGTGTCAAGAGTTATCTTCAAGTGACGCCGTATAAAGGGACCTTCTGTGGTTATTCCCCCTTTTCGAGTATTTCCTAAGTTGCAAGCCGTGCGCTTGACTGGGAAGTGATAGCAGGAAAGCCTTCGGGTTCAAGTCGAACCAGCGATTGTTGGAATCGTGACATCATCGCCATGCAATCAGTAAGCTATGGCCTCGGCGCTAACACAGGCGCTCCTTGGACTAATCCATCTTGAACACATACCCGAAAGGGGATTAAACCCGGCCCGCTGGAGTGCGTCCCAACGGCAGCCACGGTGTTACGTGCGAGCGGCACGTGAGCCTGACTTAGGCAACGTAGAGTGAACACAGTGACTCAGCAATAGTCCTACTCAAGTACAAAGACTGAGTGACGTCTCAACGCTCGAAGGCGGAGTTGATGCTTTGTTTGTCTTGACACGCGGCCCTTGACGGACGAGAGATGAAGAGGGAGAACCGGCTTTGGATAACAAGTCGAGAGATATACAAGAAATCCAAGCTATCGACTACAACAGTCGATAGCTTCCTTATAAACTACTCGCGCGATCCGCCTTCGTCAGCGAGACCGCCACTACTACTAATCTGCTGGTAATCGTCCACGGTTATACAGTCATCATACTACGAGTCATCAGTCATCACATCGTAACCCGTCAGTAAGCCGTTGGTCATCGTATCGTACAGTAAGCAAGTCATCATCCGTCAGCGATCATTCAGTAAGCAAACCATCAGTCATGCGATAAGAGCCCTCCTAGTATCACGTCCCATCGCTTATGGGTTAGGTCAGATACTTACTATGACCCGGGACGTTACATCACCCCCTTCACAAGGGTGAGCGCCCTCGCTCCACTACCCAACTTGGTACAGCAGTTAGTCCGACGTCAGTCTCGTGTTCATCTCGCACCCGTAGGATGGCGTGAGCTCTTCCTAGCCGCTTGGCCGAGTGGCGCGCGCGGTCGACATGGACGAAGATATCGTCCTCGAGCCGCTTGATCGCTGCCTCGAGCTCCTTGATGACCTCCTGGGACGCGCGGTAGCGCCTCACCTCGGCTGCCAGGGAAATGTCCCCTAGCCGAGCGAGGGCCTCGTCGACCTGGCGCCGTCCCCGGAAGTCAGCTCCTAAATACTGCAAGTCCTCACGAGAGTACTCAGCGGCGGGCCCCATATCACGACATGGCTCTGCGTGGATCTCCCCTCGGTAGGTGGGCGAATGGCGCCCCATGGTGCCGAAGACCTCTGGGTTGTCGCACATTCGTACCCGCACATACCGGGCGGGGATGCGACGTCCCTCGTGCTCGATCACCATCGGCACCCAATTCATCCCATTGTTGAGGACGAATCCGCCGGGAGTAGGCGATAGGGCACGGTGAGAGCGCCTCGGCGCATCCGCTCGGCGCGTATTGATGGGTGAGGCGTCGCGTGCCTCGGCGTATGTTGGGAGTCCTCGCATGGCGTATCCCTCCGTCGCAGTCTGGCCGTAGATGACAGCAATCGGAGGTGCTCCTCCTTCGTCATCCACGGCTTCGTTGGTAACGTCGGTGATGTCGACGTCTTCTTCTTCTTCTGTTTGGGTGACTCGAGGGGGGATGCGCATGGGCGCGCAATGGCAGTAGTCTTGAGGGTTTTCGCATCTGGTGCAGATAATACTGGCGTCGTGGTATGATCCATCGGACGACTCGTCGCTGTATTGATCGACGGCGGTAGTGGAGGTGAAGGCGGTGGAGGGCTGGACGATACTTGCTGCGTCAACCTCTGTATCCTCATCCGTCTCTCCTGCGGCGTCATCTTCGTTACTTGGTCCAGCCGCCAAGAGGTCATGACCTCCTTCAGCAGCCCGTAGTCCCTCCTCATCTTCCTCCACTCTTCCGCTTGCGGGTGTGGGAAATCGCCTGCGAGCCTCGGCCAGGTCTCGCTCTTCTTGTTCTCGTTCTGCTGCTGCCCTGACATGCTCGACTGCTGAGCAGAGGGGGTTGTCCACGTTGTTGTTGTCATCGTAGGTGGTGAGGGTGTTGATGTGGGGGATCTCGTCAATGGTGACAATGGTGAGTGGGACATAGGACATATTGTGAGAGGTGTTGGAAGATTCGTCCTTTGTTGAGACTGCTTTTATGTGAGTCTCAGCGGTTGGATTGACTTGTTTGTACTTCCTTATCTCCTCGTCCGCATGTACATCGTCCCACGGGACCCATTGGTTATCTGAGTCGGCGTACCCTTTCCACTTGATTAGGTATTGCAGCTTGCGCCCTCGCCCTCTTCTCCTGGAGTCTAGTACTCTTTCGACCTCGTATTCTTCCACGTTATCGATCAACTCTGGTGGTGGGCGCTGATAATTAGTGCCATGAGTCACCGTCTCTTTGTAAGGTGTGAGAAGATCTGTGTGAAACACATTGTGGATGCTCCACTGCGTGGGAAGTTCTATCTGATAATTGACAGGCGACATCACCTGAGTGATGGCGAACGGGCCATGTCGTCTGGGCGCAAGCTTCGTGGTTGGCTGGTTGGTGCGTAGATGACGTCCCTCGAGCCAGACCTTATCTCCTACCTGGTACCTTGGTGTGTCACGATTTTTGATCCATGACTGTTGCGCTCTCTTCATTTGTCCTTGCGCTTGTTGTCTTATCTCTTTCAATTGTTTCAGTCTTGTCTCGACTCGTGGTATTGGTGACAGCTGATCTGTCCAGTCGGCGCGCGGGTGATATCCCATCAGTAACTTGAATGGTGATTCGCGTGTGGACTCATTGGTCCAGTTGTTGTGTGCGAATTCTGCCAGCGCTAGATACTCCGCCCAATTGTCCTGCCTCTCGTTGACCCAGAACCGGAGGTATTGTTCCAGCCACTGGTTGTTGCGTTCTGATTGTCCATCGGTGCGGGGATGGTAGGCCGTCGAGATGTTCTGTTGTATCCCCAGGATTCGGCATAATTCTCTCGTGAACTTGGATGCGAACCGGGGATCACGGTCGCTGATGATTTTTGATGGTAGTCCGAATCGCGCCACCACATATTTGGCGTATAGGACTGCTGTCTCTTCCCCCGATATTTCCTCAACACATGGTATGAATATGGACGCCTTGGAACAATCATGGTCAGTGATGGTTAGGATGGAGTCGTATCCCCTCGACTTGGGGAGCTTCGTGATGAAGTCTAGTGCCACGACTTCGAACGGTGTCGCTTCTGGTTTTGGGAACAATGGTTGCAACGGCGCTTTCGTTTTTTGTGTATTAACTTTGCATCGTTGACAATCGGCGCACCCTTTCACATAGTCTGCGATGTCGTTCTTCATTGTCGGCCACCAATATTGTCGCTCTACCAGCTGCGTCGTTCGATTTATTCCTGGGTGTCCATGAATTGGAGGATCGTGATGGGTACGAATTACTTCTCTGATTTCGTCTGGTCCCCCCGTGACGACCAATCTCTGTCCCTGATACCACCACAATCCATCGGCTTTGATTAGTTTGTGTGGGTCCACCCATTTGCGTATTCTTTGTCGTCCTGCGGTCTTGTGGTCTTGATGGTTCGTACGAATAGTTTGTTTGGTAGTACCGTGACATCTTCGTTGTCTTTTTCCCCTTGGTCATAGTCGGGGTGTCTTGACAGGGCATCCGCTCTTCCATTGGCGGTTCCCTTTACGTGGTGTATTTCGAAGTTGTACTCGGCCAGTTCCAAGACTTCCCTTGCTATTCTCCGGCTGATTTTCTGGGGATCTCGCCAGTATTGGAGGTTTAGATGGTCCGAAAATATGCGTACTTTATGTGGCGATCCTGCGAGCAGATGCCTCCAGTTTCGCAGCGCCTTTACTATGGCTAGTAGCTCGAGGTTGTATATGTCGTAATTACGCTCTGCTGCGTTGAGCGTTGCTGAGTAGTATCCCACCGGGTGTCGTTTTCCATCTTGCTTCTTCTGTAGTAGTACCGCTCCTACTGCGAATCCAGATGCGTCGACCTCTAGGTCGAATTGTTGGTTTTGATCCGCGTGTGCGAGGATGGGTTCTTCGGTAACTCTTCGTTTGAGCGTATCGAACGCTGTTTGTTGTCGTTTTTGCCATTCCCATGGTTCGTCCTTGTTACGTCCCAGGTCATACCACGTAGCTGACCTAACCCATAAGCGATGGGACGTGACTAGGGGTGCTTACGATTCATCTATGACCGCTCGCGTTGTTCTTACTCATTCATACGATGTGGATTACTGATAGTATTACGGTTCGATGACTGATGATTAGTGGACGCATTACTGTACGATTACAGATGATTAGTGGACGATCACTCAGCAGTAGTAGTAGTGGCTGTATCGCTGACGAAAGCGTACAGTCAAGAATCGGTTATAAGGTAGCTATCGACTGATGTAGTCGATAGCTTTACTGTCTTGTATCTTCTCGAATCTAGTCGAGTTCTCTTCTCTCCATCATCGACCGCAAGGCTCTCTTAGGGAGGCTCTTTCAAGAGTCCTCATATCGGTCACACCTTCGTGTGTTGACACGTGCTGCTAAGTCACGTTATTTGCCATCGCGTGGTCAGGTCTAAGTCAGACCTTAAACGTAACATTACAGTAAAGCTATCCTCACACGCCGTGGCGCCAATCACAACAAAAGACGGCTGGGAATTCCAACCCTTTCAAATCAATTCAAGAGAAAGGGACGCCCCAGCAAGATACGTAATCAACAGAGTCCGTTGGAGGACAATTCCCGACGACAGACGCAGCGGAGCCTTAGAACACTTCAACACAGGCTACTACGCCGAAGCAGCAACCGCTCAACGTTTTCATCCAATCATCTTCCACCACGGAAGGTGTTGTTGGGTAGAACTTCGTTGGAATAGGACGCAAGAATACTTCGAGGGAGCACGACCGGCCGGAGACGACTTGAATTGTAACATTCTCCTCTCCGAAGCACGAGAAATCGAAGATCAAGGAAGGATCGACGGAACAGAAGAAGAAGAAGTCCCTGAACCCCTGTCACCAGAACTTCAGCACAGGGCACCAGCAGGAACCGACACCAGTCACACCAGCGAAAGAGCTCAAACTCCGCTAACAGGAAACGAGCCAGAAGTGGTCTACATTCAAGAAGAAGAGCCAGCGGTAGAGGAGATCATTACACAAACAGCTACGTTGCATATCCCTGATCCAATCAGAATGGCAATGCAAACACAGGAAGAGGAACCAATGCCTCTAGTCATCGACGAAAGAACTGGACACGTCGTACAAATGAACCCCGAAGACGTACAAGCGGCGCAAAGAGCCATGGGGCCGGATGAACCAGACCAACCAGGCGGGTTCGATTTTGATTACAACGAACCACCGCCCAGAGCATTTGAACATATCGGAAGAGCTCACAGGCAACAAGGAGGAAACCCGATAGGAGGAGGACCACCAATGGGCGGAGGAGGACCACCAATGGGCGGAGGAGGACCCCCACCTATGGGAGGAGGACCTCCTGGACCGCCTCAAGGCGTCGGTAACGCTACCGACAAATTTATAGGAAATCCCCCGAACCTATTCACCGGAGAAAGGTCAAAAGTCGAAGGCTTCATACTCCAATGGGAGATATACGCAGGAGTCAACGCGAGTCACACGGCTATGAGGAACAAGTACCAAAAGGCAATGTTGTTCCTCACTTACATTCAAGGGGACCTGGTTAATGCCTGGGTCATGTCAGCGAACCAATGGCTGATACGAGAAGTATCACGAGGTGTCAGCCAGTTCGACAACAGACTGTGGAACAACGTTCTGCAGGCATTCAGGCGACAATTCGCTGATGTGCTCAGCAAGGAAAGGGCTCAAGCTCAACTGGACGCCGGAATCAAGATGAAAGAAGGAAGAATAGACGACTATATCGCTCTATTCGAACAACTCGTCCGCTACGCGGGTTACGATATTAACGCAGAACAAACCCTGAAATACTTCATAAAAGGGTTACCAAGGACGCTATACGAAGCAATGTATCAGCACGACGATCCAAGGACATATGAAGACTGGAGAGCGTCAGCCCTCAAAAGGCAGCAAAAGTGGATCCACATGCAGACGGTGCGCGGAAACCTGGATCTGTTTAGAGGATCCGCTAACAAAAACCAAACGGGAGCACTGGCCAAACTACTGGCACCACTATCACACCCTGATGCAATGGACACGTCAGCGGATAGAGTCAGAGGAAGACTCGCAGGAGCAGAGGATATCGTCAATACCCCGAAACCTCCATTCCCACCACGAGGAGGATATATGCAACGACAGCGAAATAACAGGACGGACTTTAGCCAAGTTCGCTGTTACAATTGCGGAAAGATGGGGCACATCAGTCGAGACTGTCGCCAACCACGTCAAAACCGCCGACAACAGATACGAGGAGCAGGAGAATCATCAAAAACTGATGAACAGAAAGCCGAAGAATGGCTACGAGGAGTGGCAGGTGAAGAAGACGAAGTGAAAGACCTTGTCTTACAGAAGTTGATGGGGACGGGTTTTTCAGACGCCTAAACCCGACGGCCTGGGTGAGGGCACTTCGTTGTAACTCTGTGTACATTTTACGCTACCGATCCATGCGAATTCCAGTTCAACTACACACGCGTTACAACACGGCCGAGATCAAAGCATTAGTGGATTCAGGAGCCACAGACAATTTTGTGAGCGACAGTTTTCTCCAACGACTAGGAATCAAAACAAGGTTGCTAGATACGCCCAAACGAATCTACAACATCGACGACACAACGAACAAGGCTGGACGAATAACTCACTACGTTATTCTTCAAGTAAACGTCAATGGGAACAAAAAAGAAATGAGGTTCCTAGTCACCGACATTGGAAAGGAAGACATCCTATTCGGATATCCTTGGTTGGCGGCTTATGACCCACAGTTCGACTGGAAGAACGGGACGATTAACAAAGCCCACCTTCCTGTTACCATCAAAACCGTCAGCACTACGGAAAGGAGAGATGTACTAGCCCATCTCCTGACAAAAGAGCACATCGTAAAGAAGCTAGAAGATGAAGAAACAAGGGGACGAAGAATGATGATCCCCGCAGTAGAACATGCTATCACGGCAAAACCAAAAGAAGAGAAGGAGGCTATCTTACCGCCACAATACGAGCATATCGAAAGGTATTCGACGAAGAAGCCTCTACAAGGCTACCAAACCGACGATCCTGCGATCATGCCATTACTCTCCAACCAAACGCACCAACGTCGATCACATGTCGACTATACCCCATGACCCGAACAGAGATGAAGCACTGGATACCTTCATCGACGAACACCTCGCAAAGGGTATATCAGGCCCTCTCAATCACCCTACGCGTCATCGTTCTTTTTCATCAAAAAGAAGGACGGAAAGCTCCGACCAGTTCAAGACTACCGCGCAATAAACAGGTGGACGGTAAAAAATCAATACCCATTACCGCTAATCACGGACCTCATGCGCGACCTGGGAGACGCAATTTTGTTCTCAAAATTCGATGTTCGACAGGGGTACAATAACATCAGAATCAAGGAAGGGACGAGCATAAGGCGGCGTTCAAAACAAGACGAGGACTCTTCGAACCTACGGTCATGTATTTCGGTCTATGTAACTCACCTGCAACCTTTCAGGCGTTCATGAACGAGATATACCAACCCGTTATTGCCCAGTTCGCAACAAAGGGCACTCACATACGAATTTACATGGACGATATCGCAGTAGCCACTAACGATTGTGGCTCTTTTGCCCTAACAGATGCAGCACATACAGAAGCAGTTTCAGCGATTCTCGCGGTAGCGGCCGCCCACGATCTTTACTTCAAACTTTCGAAATGCGCGTTCCACGTCCCGTCAATTGATTACCTGGGGGTAATCCTTGAAAGGGGGATGACACGAATGGACCCAGCAAAGATCACGGGCGTCAGTACTTGGCCTGTACCATCGAAAGTCAAGGACGTACGCAGTTTTTTGGGTTTTTGCAACTTCTACCGTCCTTTATTAGAGGATTCGCAAATATCGCCAAACCAATGAACGAACTCACGAGAAAAACTGTCGAATGGCATTGGGGACCAGCCCACCAAACCGCTTTCGAAACACTCAAGAAACGCATAACGAGCAACCCGGTTCTCGCCCACCCAAAACCAGACACACAATACGACCTCGAAGTAGACGCATCAGGCTTCGCGGTAGGGGCCGTACTAATGCAGAAAGGCACCGACGGCAAGAGACACCAATAGCATTCTACTCGGCTACTCTCAATGAAGCCGAGCGGAACTACGACATATACAACTTGGAACTACTAGCCATCGTGAAGGCACTACGAAACTGGAGGTACTTGTTGGTAGGATCACCGCACAAGGTCAGAGTGTTCTCAGACCACATGAACCTACAATACTGGCGAGACCCACAGAAGATCAGCCGAAGAGTAGCCCGAGAGGTGTTAGAATTGGAAGAATACGACATTGAGATACACCATCTCAAAGGACGCGCTAATGGCAGGCGGATGCGTTATCCAGAAGACCAGACTACGACACTGGTGACAAGGACAACGACCATGTCACGGTACTGCCAAACAAAATATTCATACGGACAGTCACTGGGATTACGCCAACGCCCATAAAACAAGATGAAAGTCGAATCAAAGCATGGGTGAATCCCCATGAACTCAAGAAGATAGAAGAAGTGTGGTTCAAGAATGGAAGAGTAGTGGTCACCACGACCAAAGATGAGGAATTAAGGGAAGTCATCAAACCGTATCACGACGCGTTGACGGCGGGACACCCAGGAATAGCAAAAACACAAGAATTGCTAAGCCGACATTATTGGTGGCCCAATATGAAGAACGATGTCGTGAGCTACATACAGGGATGCGCAGAGTGTCAACGACACAAGGTCAATAATCGACCCACCAAAGCGCCATTCGAACCCATCTACCCGCGATTGGGAGCAAACCCATTCGAAGTCATCGCGGTAGACTTCATCACAAAATTACCACCATCAGACGGGTACGACTCGATTCTAACAATCACTGATCACGATTGTTCCAAAGCGTCGATTTTCTTACCTTGCCGAGAAGCAATGACGGGAGAAGAAACGGCGATACTATACGCTCAAAAGGTTCTCCCTCGGTTTGGACTCCCGAGCAAGATCATCAGTGACCGAGACCCGCGATTTGCTGCGAAGTTCATGAGAGACTTTGCAAAATCCTCGGTATCGAACAAAACATATCCACCGCTTATCACCCAAGAACGGACGGACAGTCAGAGCGCACCAATCAATGGTTGGAACAGTACCTCAGACTATGGGCTAACGCAAATCAAGACAACTGGGCTGCGCAGTTGCCGTTAGCAGAATTCGCTCACAATAACGCAATAAGCAGCACAACAAAACAAACCCCGTTTTTCGCACTAATGGGGTATCACCCAGAGATAAATGGGCGCCAGGGACAATCAGTTTACCTAGGTGTCTAACAGGTTGGAACAATTGACAGAAGCCCGTCGGAGCGCCCAGGAAAATATGATAACGGCACAGAAATCATGGGTCAAGAACAAAGACACGCCCAAGTACACAATAGGAGACCGAGTTTGGCTAGATGGGCGCAATCTACGAACCCATCAGCCCACCGCCAAACTTGCGCCCAGAAGACAGGGGCCATTCGAAGTTGTCCAGGTGATGTCCCTGTGAATTATCGGCTCAAGTTACCTCCGCAATGGAAAATACATGACGTCTTTCACACAGACTTACTCACCCGTTACAAAGAAACGAACATGCACGGCATAAACTATTTACGCCCACCACCAGAATTGGTGGACGGCGTGGAAGAATATGAAGTCGAAAAGGTGATAGCGTCAAAACGATCGGGACGAGGACGCAAACTCCACTATCTCATCAAATGGAAGGGTTACGCAGACTCGGAAAACCAGTGGGTACCATGGAACGATGTCCATGCGGAAGAAGAGATAAGGAAGTTCGCACGCTTGAATCCAAAGGCCGAAACTCACATAAAAGCAGCCTTGACCGTGCCAACTACCTTATCACCTCTCTCACCCCTCATACAATGTCCTATGTCCCTCTCACCACTATCAACATTGACGAGATCGCCATCCCCCATGTCGATACCCTCAATACCTACGACGGAACAACAACATTGACGACCCCTTCTGCTCGGCCGTCGAATATGTCAGAACAGTTGCAGAACAAGACCAAGCCGCACGAGACCTGGCCGAGGCTCGCAGGCGATTCCCCACACCCGCAAGCGGAAGAGTGGAGGACGATGAGGAAGGAGTACGGGTTATTGAAGGAGGTAATGACCTCATGGAGGATGGATCAGATAGTGAAGAAGACGGCAGCGGAGAGGAGGATGAGGATCAAACTATTAATGAGGTGAGTCTCAACCAGTCCGCAACCTCCCTCGCTACCACCGTCGTTGGCAGCGCCGATGCCTCCACCACCTCACTCGCAACCACCGCTGTCGACACCACCGACAGCGAGGACGAAGACGACAGCAGTGACGAATCCTACCACGCAGCAAGAGTTGTCTGCATTCAGTGCGACAATCCCCCCAACTATTGCCACTGCGCTCCCGTCCCTATACCTCTCTACACCCGCGACGTTACCGAAGAAGCCGAAGATGAGGCGCGCGGACCACCTGCAGTTGCTGTTATCTACGGATCAACGGCGCAACAGGGATACGATGAGCGCGGGCTACCCCCTACACCGATGACCGCGATCCATCGCCCTTCGCTACGCGCCGAACGAATACGACGCGCGTCCCTATCCGTTCCCTATCGCCTACTCCCGGCGGATTCATCCTCAACAATGGGATGAATTGGGTACCCATGGTCATTGAACACGAAGGCCGACGGATCCCTGCCAAGTACGTAAGGGTTCGCATGCTGGACAACCCCGAGGTATTCGGGACGATGGGTCGGGGGCTTCCCGTTTATCGGGCCGACATTCACGCAGAGCCATGTCGGGACATGGGCCTCGCAGCTGAGTACACCCGTGAGGAGCTCGGGTACTTCCGCTCTAACTTTCGTGGACGGCGACAGGTAGATGAGGCACTCGCTCGGTTAGGAGACATTTCTCTCCAAGCTGAAGTGAGGCGCTACCGCGCGTCCACGGAGGTTATCGCCGAGCTGGAGCAAGCGATCCGGAAACTGGAGGACGACATATTCGTCCACATCGATCGCAGTATGCACTCGGCACGAAGGCTCAGACGGGCGCATGCTCTCAGACGAGTACGCGACGAACATGAGGTGGATGTGGGGCTCACTACGGTAACTAGCTGGGTTGTGGAGCGTGGGCGCTCACCCTTGTAAAGGGGGTGATGTTACGTCCCAGGTCATACCACGTAGCTGACCTAACCCATAAGCGATGGGACGTGACCAGGGGTGTTTACGATTCTTCTATGACCGTTCTCCTTCTCGTTACTCATTCATACGACGTTGATTACTGATACTATTACGGTTCAATGACTGATGATTAGTGGACGATTACTGTACGATTACACATGATATTAGTGGACGATCACTCAGCAGTAGTAGTAGTGGCTGTATCGCTTATGAAAGCGTACAGTCAAGAATCGGTTATAAGGTAGCTATCGACTGATGTGGTCGATAGCTTTACTGTCTTGTATCTTCTCGAATCTAGTCGAGTTCCCTTCTCCCCATCGTCGACCGCAAGGCTCTCTTAGGGAGGCTCTTTCAAGAGTCCTCATATTGGTCACACCTTCGTGTGTTGACACGTGCTGCTAAGTCACGTTATTTGCCATCGCGTGGTCAGGTCTAAGTCAGACCTCGAACGTAACACCCAGACTCGGAGTCGCAGTGGGTCAACGCCACTGACATACATGCCCCTGACGCCTTAGCTGAGTTCAAACGGACTCTGAATTCTACTCCCTCACGTATAAAGACAGGCCATTCACTGGATGAAGCACATCAGTTCTTCCTTCGTCGAACAATGACCACGTCCCCTACTGCTGCTTCCGTTACATCACAAACATCTTATCATCTTCCCACCGTTACTCAACCTACCTATGCCGAGGTCGCCCCCGCCTTTAGATGCATCGGACCCGAGGACTTCATCCCCGAAACCCCTGATGTATGCGGACACGACTCTGGAAGATTGGAGGAAGACTCATCAGAAGTGGAGGAGGGAGCTCCTACTCGCGTCGAGAACCTCATTATTCCACAAACGCTTATCAAGGTTCCAAGCGTCTCCGACCTCAGTGACGTGGTCAGAGTTTGTGGAAGTTGTAAGCAAACCACCCTGTCATGTCCAGGTCATCCTGACGCCGACGACTCCCACATCCACTACGATTGCGGACAACTCATCTACAATTGTACATGTAACAACGACCCCGTCAAAATCCCTCCACCGCCAACGCCTCGATATATTAACATCGACCCCCCTACCAACGTCATCATGGACCCTGCGACGTCCTGGGGTATTCACATCTGTGACTACCTCCGAGCTCGGGACCCCGACTTGGACAAAGAAAACCAAGATCCCCGCCAAGTATCGAGATCCCAAGATGAAGGGATACCACTTGTGCCGAGGAGGGGGAGGCGAGGAAGAAGAGCTGGTGTGGGAGCGGCAAAAGAGAGCCCTTGTTTCCCTGACTACCGAGGAGGCAGAATCCCAGCTGACCAACAGCGTGCTTGAGACAAGGCCGACGCCCCCGACGGTTTTGAACTAAACATTCCCCCCAGATTTATCAACTTCCGTATGACCGAGAATGGTCACATCACTGTTGCCAAGTACATCCACGTGATGCCTGGCAACAATCCCATAGTATACGGATGTATGAGGAAGGGAGGGGAAATTCAACAAGGTGAAGTCCACGCCGCTCCTGATCTCGATGCCGTGGATAACGACCGCCATTATACGCATGACCAAATGCGGTACTTGCGACAGGATTTTGGTGATCGCCATGGGGTCGACCTGGCCATGGGGCAGATCCCTGATCGGTCGCTATGGGCGGAGGTCCTTCGATACCGGGCTGTTACCAGCCGGTACTCCGAACTGGCGGAACGCATCACTGCTCTGGAAAATGAGCAGTATGTTGTCGGTAATGAAGTCAGGAAGTGCACGCGTCGGTTGGAGGAGGCTAATGGACTACAGCGGATTATGGATCAGGAGGTGTCGATCAGTCGAGGTGCGACCATTATCCCTTGGGTGTTTGAATGAGGACGTTCTGCCTGAAAAAGGGGTAATGTCACGGTTTGACATGTTGCGGACTGACAATAATCATCATTATGAGGTCTCGGAGTTCGGGACGCTTACTATATGGTTATGACTACGATAGTAAGCCTCAATTAGTCATGGACACTGACGTGTCGCCGGTACTTGGGTTTACCGGTGTTTCAGGTATTATTAGAACGGACAATGACTCATTACTAGTATGGTTGTACTAGGGTTTGGATTCGAAGCTGCGCTTTAAAGCCAGCGAGTAACTGTATAAATATTGTAGTGTCAAGACCAAGGCTCTTCAGCTTGGTCTTCTTGGATCATCACCATTTGTCTTCTTTTCACTCTCTTCCAATCATTCAATTGAAGCTTGTCCTTCGGGATACCCTAGTGTCAACCAAGTGACCTAGTGGCTGTGCAACTTAGCTAAGTTGCCTGTGTCTGTCAAGATTCATCCATACGCTCGAGCATCACGTCACAGATCGGTTCAAGTCGAACCAGCGTTAGGTGATAACGCTACACGCACCATCTCTAAGTCCCCTCCTACTACTAGGACTCCAGGCATCTACCCCTCCGTTAACAACACACTTACGCTCGCTGAGCGTTTGGAAGTCCCAGCAACTATCCAAACGACGAAGATGCTTGAGCAGCGCTTCTCTGATTTCGATCAAGAAGTTAGCACACGTTCCAATTGGAACCACGACGAGGAGTATGACTCCGAAGTCGATATCGACATGTCGCAGCTGGGTCCTTCCAATCATACAGAGGACTTTGAGCGCACAACTACCTACGGTGAGTCAGAATTGACCTCCGTCTTCAATGATATGTCATTGGACTCACGTAACTCTGATAAAGAGAATCGTGCTCCAACTCCCGAAACTGGGGAGTATGAACTACATGAAGTAGGGTATGTCGATCATCCCACTCTTCCTCCTCCTCTGGAAGTTGCTGTTGTGTCTGGCAAAACCTACCATCTTTATACTAAAGATGCGAATGGTAATTGCACGCACACACAAACTCTCAGAGCTCGTAGTTCATACGAGCTGATGGACATTGTCTACAGACAACATCAGGACTTTGTGCGGAGACAAGGAGAAGCCATGATGCGTGGAGAGGTACTGGAGCCTACAACTCCAGAAATGCGGAATGCAGACCTCATATATGGGTCTCATGCACCAACGCCTGAGCCTGATCTTTCGGCTTGGGACCCGATGATGAATAGCGAGGACACCGTTTCCCTTGATTGGGGAACAGATGAAGAAAGGTACACCTTTCTCACACAGCACTTATACAATGCTGACAATCAGACAGCCTTGGACCTCTTACTAAAAAGTATAAGGATACCAAGTTGTAAAAATAAAAATGTACTGTCTGTAGCGTCTCCATTGTACAGTATGAATATCGGCGCGCTTGATGTTTTGAAATGCGAGCACGGTCAATATTTCACACAGTGTGCTAAGTGTCGGGAAAAAATAAGCTCCATGTGGCTATTAGACTCAGGAGCTTCGGCGCACTTCACTAATCAGATTAGTGACTTCATTGAGTATGAGCCAGCAGAAGAATCTGACCGGATACCGGTTAGAACTGCGTCTAATACTATTTATGTAGAAGGATCTGGAACAGTGCTTTTAAAGCATTATATAAATGACGCTTTAGTAACTACTAGAGTTCATCCAGTCCTCTATATACCTAAAATGACAACGCGGTTGCTTTCTATGGGAGCATTCTTACAACAAGGTATGCGTGTAATGGGCAATGCACAACATATTACCTTATACCATAAAGTACAATCGTTTGTCCAATGTAAACCCATTTTAAATGGACATCCATTATATTGGCTAGATGCGCAATCTATTGAAGTAGAAGCACAGTCGGCAGAAATGCCACTGATCTACAAAGTAGATTACGATCTTATGCATCGTCGCCTCGGACACCCATCCAAAGAGGTTCTAAGACATGCTAAAGATAATACAAAGGGTTTTCCCGATGGAATTACAATTCCTACAACTGATGATATTTGTCCAGGATGTGTGCAAGGCAAAATGCCTGCAGCATCTCATCCTCCATCTGATACTAGGGCTAAAGCTTCTTTTAATCATATTCATTCCGATCTAAAGAGCTTCCCAATACCGTCATACCATAAATATAAGTATTTTATCGTCTTTCTAGACGATTATACTTCATATGCATGGGTATCACTCTTACGCAACAAAGCTTCGGCAATTGGCGCGCTTAAACAATGGTTAGCGTTAATTAAAAATCAATTTAACACTACCATAAAAGAGTGGATGTCCAATGCCGGCGGTGAATACAAATCAGATGTGTTCCTTAAAACTTTAAAGGATGACAGCATTACAGTGCTACAAAGCGTACCTCACATGCCACAACAAAATGGACGTGCTGAATGCTTTATGCGCACTATAATGGACAAAGCACAGTCAATGTGACTTGATGCTTGTATACCACAGTCATGGTGGGAATTTGCAGTATTACATGCTGTACATTGTTATAATAGAACACCTATGAGTCGCCTTAAATGGCAAACACCATATTTTCTATTAAACGATGAAATTCCAGACATTTCACATCTCAGAGTATTTGGATGCGGTGCTTATGTGCACATCCCAGAAGCTCGGTGTATAAACAAATTATCCCCCAAAAGCGAGCTTATGCTCTACTTAGGTAGACCTTCTGGAATGAAAGGCGATGCCTTTATGCGTCACCATAATACCGTATTCTATTCCGACAAAGCTCTGTTTGATGAAATGTTATTTCCTAATTGTACTACTGGACCAAAAGACGGTAGAACAAGGGGAACAACCCAGTTGAATAAACCACCATCTAATCAACCACCCATTGATGTGTCTGAAGACACCACTCCTGGTGATCTTGACTCACCACTTCCCGAGCTTCTTAAAGGGAGACGCGCTCAACAACCCGACGGGGTTGATCAGGTTCCAGATGAACCTGAGGCTGTTTTTCAGCCTGATGAGCCACAAGCTCCGCCTCCCGTACCAGATCCTGTACCTCCTCCATTTGAACCGAGGAGATCTGGACGTTTGAGGAAAACAACTACTCTTCCTGAAAATGTCTATGGAGATAAACCTCCTAGCAAAATGCTAGCAGACATTGAGCGAAGTCATACTTGGCGAAAACTGGTAACAAACCAGCCGGGTAGCTCTCGGCAGCGTTTACGCCAAGATCAGCCGATTCCAGGAGGAATTCCTGAGCAAATCGAGCCTGATCCTCCAAGTACTAGGAGTGACTCTTCACACGACTCAGAGGATGAAGTAGATCAGCAGTTGCTGACCCGCCTTGCTCAGGAAGGGGGAGTCAAATTCCTGGATCTATTGCTTGCCAAAGCAATTTCACCGCTAGATCTGGAATCACCTGATACCTCCAATATTCGTGAATGGACCTTTAGGGACATTCTAAAAATGCCAAGTGATATACAGGAGGAGTGGCGTAAAGCGTGTCGTGAAGAGTTAGAGTCTCTTCACAAACGCAAAGTCTTTGAACTTGTTGACCCGCCAAAAGGCAGAAAGGTCATCAGAAATTGATGGGTATTTGACTTAAAGTCAGATGGCCGAAGAAAGCCAGGCTTGTAGCCAAAGGCTTTTCTCAGGTTGAAGGTATTGATTATGACGAAATATTCTCACCCGTGGTACAGTTTGAGACTGTTCGGATGATGTTAGCGCTTGCAGCGTTAAAAGATTGGCACATCTCCGGATTAGACGTCAAAACAGCCTTCCTATATGGTGAACTCAATGAGGAACTATATATGGAACAACCTGAAGGGTTTAAAAACCCCTGCCAGAAAAATAAAGTGATGCGTTTAAAGCGTGCCATATATGGACTAAAACAAGCTGCTTTAGCATGGTGGAAAGCACTTGATAAATCCATGGCTACGTTAGGATGCACACACTTACTATCAGACTCAGGTTTATTTGTTAACGCAGATAAAACCATTGTAGTGATAGTATATGTCGATGATGTTCTATTCCTTGGAAAGAACAAATTAGACATTAGTTCTCTAAAGGAACACTTTATGAAAATCTGGGAATGTCGTGACCTTGGTGATACCCAAGAGTTCTTACGCATGCGCATTATTAAATCCAAGGGTCAAATCCTTGTTGATCAAGTAGATTATCTACATAAAGTGCTGCAGCGTTTTAAACTCACAAACGCGAAAGCAGTTCCCACACCGCTACCTGAAGGGTATCAACCAGTACCCAATAAAGGTTCACCAGACCCAGAAATTCGCGCGTCATTCCAACAAGTAATAGGATCACTCCTATATATCATGATTGGAACTCGACCAGACATTGCCTATGCAGTGACTAAACTCGCGCAGTATGCTGCAAACCCCACACAAGACCATTTGAATAGGGCACTATATATTTGCCGCTATCTCATTGGTACTTCTAGTTACGCTTTAGTTTATGATAGCAAAAGCGATGGGGGTTTACTAGCATATGCGGACTCTGATTGGGCTTCTGACCCAACAACGAGAAAGTCTACTACAGGCTACTTAGTTAAATTAGCTAATGGAGTATTCTGTTGGAATTACAGAGCGCAGAAATCTATTGCGCTGTCTTCCACAGAAGCAGAATACATGTCTATCTCAGATACGAGTAGACAGTTGGTCTGGATTCGATCTCTCTTTGAAGAGATTGGAATATCTTTAGAAACAATTCCATTATGCGGAGATAATCAAGGCTCCATATTCCTTGCTTCTAATCCTGTACAGGAAAAGCGAATAAAACATATAGACCTACGCTACCACTACATTCGCGAGGTCATTCGCTTAAAGAAGATTGAACTATTGTTCATTGAAGGAGCCGAGAACCCCGCCGATTTATTTACTAAGAATCTGGGACGCATAAAGTTTCTTAAATTTAGGGAACAACTAGGACTTGAGTTTTACTCATCCTAGATAGAGAACAAAATCGTCGCATAGATCTTGGAAGAGCCTGACATTCAGATGGCATACCAATGCATCCGAGTCAGACCCGATCATCTTAGAAGATGTGTCGAGTAATGCCTTTGCGTGGCACACTTGCAAAGAAGTGGAAAAGATCAAACTTTACCAAAAAAGTTCAACCTTAGTCCCAATCTTCTTCACGCGACTCTTTCTCTCTCAACACCGATGACATGATGAAGGAATACGACCTACGAATAATACACGAATGATTCTTTGATTGCTGTCATCAATAATCTCTACTGTACTATATTACTTTGCTCAGTACATACACGGTATACTTAGCAAGGGGGAGTGTTGAAACGTAATAAGTACATACGTATCTTATCTATAGCAGTTACAACATTACAGTAGTATCGTACATATGATTACAATATTAGGGTACTCCGTTACGCACAAAGTGGGCGCAACTCCAATATGGAGGGTGCAAGTCTTATCAGTATCACACATGGTGATATTGAAGACTTCTGGGGTGTTTCACATCAGGCGTCACTGAAAACACCTCATTGTGGACACCTTTACTCATCACTTTTACGCAAACAGACGTGGTGGGACCATAGAGACCGGTTTTCCTATAAATGAGGGGAGTAGAGCCCCTCTAAGAATACAAGTCGATCACTCTACACACACTTGAGCACTCCTCTCTATAAACCACTCTATCAGTCTCTATACCTTAACAAGGTGAGACTCCGTAACACTGTTTGCTGCGCAACACTTTGACCGTGGCCACATGATCACTGAGATTTGTTCGTGTGGCGATGCCAATATCGTCCATGTATACGTGTATGGTAGTCCCCATTTCTTCATGTTTTGTAATAGTATCCTTGTAGATAGCATTCATCATTGATTGGAACGTAGCTGGGGAATTAGTCAATCCAAAAAACATGACAGTTGGTTCAAAAAGTCCGTATGGAGTTTTGAACGTGGCCTTGTGTTCGTTGCCCGCCTTTATTCGAATATTGTTGTAACCCCATTGGATGTCAAGTTTTGTATAGATATGAGCGCCGCTAAGGTCTTTGATTAGTGTTTGAATGAGGGGAAGTGGGTAGTTATTGCGAATGGTGTATTTGTAACGTCCCAGGTCACAGTATGTATCTGACCTAACCCATAAGTCAGGGGACGTCGGGAAGGAGCCTGGAACATAGCAAGTCGAGCATGGTAAGGGGGATGACGAGTCGCTCCCTAATACTTACCAATACGTGGACGATTACTGATACGATGACTGAGGCGATTACTGTACGATTACCGAGCAGACGTGGACGATTACACAGCAGAGAGTAGTAGTAGTAGTAGTGGCGGTCTCGCTGACAAAGGCGGACCGCAGAGGGGTATTATATAAGGAAGCTATCAACTGATGTGGTCGATAGCTTGGATTTCTTGTTTCCTTCTCATCTTGTTATCCAACGTTGTGGTTTCCTTTCTTTCTCTCGCCTATTGAGGCCGCGTGTCAACAAACCAACAAGCAAGACTCCGCCTTCGTGCGTGGAGACGATACTCCGCCTGCGTTGAGACGATACTCTGCCTTCGTGCTAGAGTCAAGAACACTGCTGAGTCACCACGTTCACCCTTCGTTGCCTAAGTCAGGCTCACGTGCCGCTTGCACGTAACATTAAATCCAAGCTCTCCAACATCCATCGAATGCCGTGGCGACTATCAATACCAAGGACGGCTGGGACTTTGTACCCTATCGCATCGACTCAAGAGAACGAGACGCACCTATTCGTTACCTCATAGGATGAGTGAGGTGGCGACACGTACCGGACACCAGAAGATCCGAAGAAAACAACACAGGATACTACGCAGAAGCAGCTACCTCACAGTGATATCATCCCGTAGTATTCAACAAGGAACGCTGTTGCTGGGTCGAACTTAGGTGGAGCAACACTAACAGCTATTTCGAAGCAACACGGCCAGCAGCCGACGACTTACATATCAACGTACCATTGGTTGACGCACGACCAATCAATCAACAAGGGCCTATAGACGGCCAAGAAGCAGAAAACCTCGATTCGGAACCACCAAGAACCGAATTCCAACTATGAGCAGAAACACCAGCGATATCAAGCCATACTAGCGAACGATCGCCAACCCCACGAAGTGAAGTAGCAGAACCCGAAGAAATCGCAGTGCAGTCACCAGAAGTAGACGCACTAGCCGCGCAAACAGCTGAGTTAGACATCCCTGAACCAATCAGGGGAATACCATACAGCTATATGACTACCCAAACAGAAGTATCGCCACCCCGACTTGTCATCAACGAGCAAACAGGTCACGTTCAACAAATACAACCAGAAGATATGGAAGCCGTCAACCGAGCAATGGGACCAGATGTCCCCGACGCACCAAGCATCCCTGAAGAAACCAACATGTTTTACGAGTTCCGACTCAACCGAAACAGAGTACCATCACCTGACAACAGACCCTTTCCCCCAGGAGAGGACCACCAGGAGGAGGACCACCCAATGGTGGATGGCCACAAGGAGGAGGAGGAGGAGGACCGCCTCCAGCAGGACCCCCAGCAGGACCCCCAGCAGGACCTGCGATAGCTAATCAACAAGGAAGCGACAAGTTCATCGGCAATCCACCGCCAACGTTTACAGGGAACAGATCCCAAGCCGAAGCATTCATCCTCCAATGGGAGGTATACGCAGGAGTTAACGCCAACCACTCGGCGATGAGAAACAAATACCAAAAAGCTATGTTGTTTCTCACATACATACAAGGAAATGCGGTTAACCAATGGGTAATGTCCGCAAGCCGATGGCTTGTCAATGAGGTGGCCACGGGAACAGACCAATTCAACAACAGGCTATGGGAAAACCTCCTCAACGCCTTTCAGAGGCAATTCGGCGACGTCCTTAGCAAAGAACGAGCCCAAGCCCAGCTTGACGCTGGAATACACATGAAGGACGGAAAGATTGACGACTACATCGCGCAATTCGAACAGCTGGTTCGACACGCTGGGTACAACATCAATGCCAAACAGACCATCAAGTACTTCACGAAAGGACTACCACGAGCATTGTATGAAACCATGTACCAACACGACGACCCCCGAAACTACGAAGAGTGGAGAGATTCTGCCCTGAAAAGGCAACAGAAGTGGATCCACATGCAGACGGTCAGGGGCAATTTGGACGCCTTTAAGCCGGGACGGACTTCAGGAGGGGCACTAGCTAAGTTGCTCGCGCCACTCCAGAATGATGACCGAATGGACACATCCGCAGACCGAGTGCGAGGATGGCTAGCAGGAGCCGAAGAAATCATAAACCAATACAAGAATACCAGACCCCCACAACCACCATTCCCACCACGAGGGGGATTCATCCAGAGACAATTCAAACGAGACCACAGCCAAACGCAGTGTTATAACTGCCAGAAGATGGGTCACATCAGTCGCGACTGTAGGCAGCCCAGAAGGCGCCGCGACGCGCAAACACGCACCACTGAGACCGCGCCAACTAAAGAAGAAAAGGCAGCGGAATGGTTACGAGGAGTAGCAGGAGACGATGAAGAGGTGAAGGACCTGGTCCTACAACAATTAATGGGACAGGATTTTGGAAATGCCTAAACCCGGCGGCCTGGGTAAGGGCAATACGTTGTAACTCCGTGTATATTATGCGCTACCGTTCTATGAGATTACCAGTGTCTATTCGTGCAAGTTACAACATGGCCGACATCAAAGCATTAGTGGACTCAGGAGCCACTGACAACTTCATACACCCAAACTTCGTCAAAAGGATGGGATTGGGACAGCGGGCACTAGATAAGCCGAAAAATATCTACAACATCGACGATACCACTAATAAAGCGGGGCAGATCACGCACTACCTTACGCTCAATGTGGAAACAGGAAAAACAAGAAGAGAGATGAGATTCCTCATTACCAATATCAGAAAAGAAGATGTCTTGCTAGGATACCCATGGCTCGCCACCTACGAGCCAAGGTTCAGCTGGCGCCACGCCACTATAGATGAGGAACAACTTCCTATAGTATTGCGATCGATTAACCCAAACGACAGGAAAGCAGTATTGGCAAGACTGCTAACAGAAGAAAAAGACGACGCAAGGGTGTCACGGACATTCACAACAGAGAAAAAAGAACAAATCGTGACAACCCTAAAAGAACAGGTATATGGACGAAGATCGGCAGTAGAACTCGCAGTGAATGCCAAACAATACACCGCGGAGGTCAAAATACCAACAGAATACCAACGCTTCGCGAAGGTATTTAGCGAAGAAGAATCAAAGCGGTTTCCGCCAAAAAGAAGCTGCGACCACGCAATCGAGTTCAAGAAAGGAGTGCCTGATGTAATAGACTGCAAAGTCTATCCCATGACAAGAACCGAAGACGCAGCACTAGACGACTTCATAGACGAACAAGTAGAAAAGGGATACATCCGTCCCTCCAAATCCCCGTACGCATCATCATTTTTCTTCATCAAAAAGAAAGACGGAAAGCTACGACCCGTACAGGATTATCGACAAATCAACGAGTGGACAATACGGAATCAATACCCACTTCCCCTCATTGATGACCTTATCAGAGATCTGGGGGAGCTCAAATATTCAGCAAATTAGATGTTCGCCAAGGGTATAACAACATACGAATCAAGGAAGGAGATGAACACAAAGCCGCGTTCAAAACACGCCGTGGACTTTTCGAACCAACCGTCATGTACTTTGGGCTGTGTAACTCACCAGCAACGTTCCAAAGCTTCATGAACGAAATATACCAACCAACGATAGCAAAACACGAACCCAACGGGACGACCATTCGGGTCTACATGGATGACATCGCAATAGCCACGAAACGACAGAAAAACACACTCAAACAACATCAGAGGGCAGTGAGCGATGTCCTGGAAGTCGCTCAAAAACACGACCTCTTCTTCAAACCAGAAAAATGCATATTCAACGCGTCCAGCATTGATTACCTGGGGGTAATCCTTGAAGAGGGGGTAACACGCATGGACCCTGTCAAAATTTCGGGCGTTCGTGACTGGACATCTCCCACATCAGTTAAGGACGTACGATCTTTCCTTGGCTTTTGCAACTTTTACAGGCAGTTTATCAGGGGCTTTGCAAACATTGCCAAACCATTGAATGAACTAACGCACAAAGACGAGCCATGGCAATGGACTACAAGACATCAAACAGCATTCGATACACTCAAACAACGGGTCACAACAGAACCCATACTAGCACACGCGGACCAAACACAACAGTTCGATCTAGAAGTAGATGCATCAGGATTCGCAGTAGGAGCAGTGCTACTACAAAAGAAATCAGACGGGAGACGACACCCTGTGGGGTACTACTCAGCAACACTCAATGCCGCCAAACGAAACTATGACATCTACAACCTGGAGTTGTTGGCTATCATAAAAGCGTTGAGAAACTGGAGACATCTGCTAGCTGGATCCCCACACAAAGTACGCATATTCTCGGACCATCTCAACCTGCGTTACTGGTGAGATCCCCAGAAAATCAGCCGACGAATCGCTAGAGAAGTACTGGAATTGGCAGAATACAACTTTGAGATACACCACGTCAAAGGAACTGCAAATGGAAGAGCTGATGCACTCTCACGACGAACCGACTATGATCAAGGAGAGAAGGACAACGAGAACGTCACGGTTCTACCAGACGAACTGTTTGTACGAACAATTGACACCCAACCGCAACAAGACGAGCAAAGGATACGCAAGTGGGTCGATCCCCATAAACTAACCAAAGCAGATGGACTTTGGTGGTACCAAGGACGAAGACTAGTCGTCACGGGAACATCAAGGGAAATTAGAGAAGTAATCTCTACACATCACGACCCCCCTATTCACGGACACCCAGGAATAAACCGAACAACACAAATGGTGGAACGTCACTACTGGTGGCCTACGATGAAACAAGACATCGCTGAATACGTACGAGGATGTGCAGAGTGCCAGCGATGCAAAGTCAACACACAAAGGACAAAGGCGCCGCTACAGCCCATATTCCCAAAACCCGAAGCAACGCCATTTGAAGTAGTAGCACTCGACTTCATCACCAAACTCCCGACGTCAAGGGAGTACGATTCCATACTCACAGTCACTGACCACGATTGTTCAAAAGCATCGATATTTATACCGTGTAAGGAAGAAATATCGGGCGAAGAAACAGCAGCCCTATACGCCAAACATGTAGTCGCACGATTTGGCCTACCAACAAAACTAATCAGCGATCGAGACCCCCGATTCGCGTCCAAGTTTACAAGAGAACTATGTCAAATTCTGGGAATACAACAGAATATTTCGACTGCCTACCACCCATGGACGGATGGACAATCGGAACGAACCAACCAATGGCTGGAGCAATACCTCAGGCTCTGGGCCAACGAAAGACAAAACAACTGGGCCGATCATCTTGCACTAGCTGAGTTCGCGCATAACAATTGGGTTAACGAATCCACACGCGAAACCCCATTTAGGTTGCTGATGGGATATCACCCACATACTAATTGGACGGATAAAAGATCACCCATACCACAGGTCACGGCCAGACTAGAACAATTGAAAGAGATAAGACACCAGGCACAAGATCAAATGCGCCGAGCGCAACAGTCATGGGTCAAGCATCGTGACACCCCCAAATATCAGATAGGAGACAGGGTATGGCTAGAGGGATGTCGTCTACGAACCAACCAGCCAACCGCAAAGCTTGTGCCCAGGAGACATGGACCGTTCAGGATTGTCCAGGTGATGTCTCCTGTCAACTACCGACTCGAACTTCCCACACAGTGGAGCATCCACGACATTTTCCACACAGATCTTCTCACACCTTACAAAGAAACGCTGATTCACGGCGCAAACTATCAGCGCCCACCACCAGAATTGGTAGAGGACGTGGAAGAATATGAGGTTGAAAAGGTACTAGACTCAAGAAGACACGGACGAGGGTGCAAGCTCCAATACCTTATCAAGTGGAAGGGCTACCCAGACTCGGACAACCAGTGGGTCCCGTGGAACGACGTCCATGCGGAAGCAGAGATAAGGAAGTTCAGGCAGTCTAACCCAAACGCCGAGACTCACATAAAAACAGCAACGGTTGGGCAAACAAGGACATCAACCCCCACTGCAATGGCACATGTCCCAAACACCATCATCACCCTTGACCTCCCTCTCGTCGACACCCTCACATACGACTCCACCAACAACGTGGACGACCCCTTCTGTTCTGCCATCGAACATGTCAGAGCAGTTGCAGAACAAGACCGAGACGAGTGAGAACAGCGAGAGCGAGACCTGGCCGAGGCTCGCCGGCGATTCCCCACACCCGCAAGCGGAAGAGTGGAGACGGATGAGGAGGGATTACGGGCTGCTGAAGGAGGTAATGACATCATGGCGACTGGATCAGGTGACGAAGATGACGCCGAAGGAGAGACGGATGAGGATACAACGGCTAATGAGGCAAGTATCCTCCAGCCCGCCACCGCCTTCACGTCCACTACCGCTGTCGACCGATATGACAGTGACGAGTCATCCGACGGCTCGTACCACGACGCCCACCTCATCTGCACTCGCTGCGACAACCCCCAAAGCTACTGCCACTGCGCCCCCATGCGCATTCCCCCTCGAATCAACAATGAAGAAGACGACATTGCCGACGAAGCCGTGGATGACGAAGGACGAGCATCGCCTGTTGCTGTCATCTACGGACCGACTGCGGAGGAAGGGTACGCCATGCGAGGACTACCATCCTACGCTGAGGCACGCGATTCCTCACCCATCAATACGCACCGAGCGAATGCGCCGAGGCGCCCTATCCGTACCCTATCGCCTACCCCCAGCGGATTCGTCCTCAACAACGGGATGAATTGGGTTCCCAAGGTAATCGAACACGAGGGATGTCGCATCCCCGCCCGATACGTGCGGGTAAGGATACTCGACAACCCGGAGGTTTTTGGGACGATGGGGCGAACCTCACCGATATACCGAGGGGACATACACGCCGAGCCATGTCGAGACATGGGGCCCGCAGCTGAGTACACCCACGAAGAACTCCAGTACCTTCGCGCTGACTTCCGGGGACGGCGCCAGGTCGACGAAGCCCTTGCTAGGCTGGGAGATATCTCCCTTGCCGCCGAAGTGAGGCGCTACCGTGCGTCCCAGGAAGTCATCAAGGAACTGGAGGCGGCAATCAAGAAACTCGAAGACGATATCTTTTGTACATGTCGACCACTCGCGCCATTCAGCGAAGCGGTTGGGTAGGGCTCACGCTCTTATGAGGATACGGGACGAGCACAAGACAGATGTCGGACTGACGGTGCCCAATTGGGTAGTGGAGCGAGGGCGCTCACCCTTGTGAAGGGGGTGATGTAACGTCCCAGGTCACGGTATGTATCTGACCTAACCCATAAGTCAGGGGACGTCGGAAGGGGCCTGGAACATAGCAAGTCGAGCATGGTAAGGGGGATGACGAGTCGCTCCCTAATACTTACCAATACGTGGACGATTACTGATACGATGACTGAGGCGATTACTGTACGATTACCAAGCAGACGTGGACGATTACACAGCAGAGAGTAGTAGTAGTAGTGGCGGTCTCGCTGACGAAGGCACTGCAGCAGGGTACTATATAAGGAAGCTATCGACTGTTGTGGTCGATAGCTTGGATTTCTTGTATCTTTCTCATCTTGTTATCCAACGTTGTGGTTTCCTCTTTCTCTCTCGCCATTTGAGGCCATGTGTCAACAAACCGACGAACAAGACTCCGCCTTATGCGTTGAGACGATACTCTGCCTTCATGCTAGAGTCAAGGACACTGCTGAGTCACGCGTTCACCCTTTGTTGCCTAAGTCAGGCT